>CM067217.1:65495718-65778220 GCA_034190945.1 Octodonta nipae | reverse complement strand
CCAGCTCTTTATTAATAAATAGGTCCGGGTATAAAATTCTGTAACTGAAGACATTCGTTTTTCTTAGGTGGAATTTTCTCTCTGAGATGATTTTCAAATGATCTAAGACAACCAGTTCTGCTTGTCTGTCCAGGGTTCTAAAATCCTTTTCTTAGGTTTTCTCTTTGGTAATTTCTACGAAAAGTTAGATATATAATGAAAGAATAAAATACTAATAGCATAATTTAATGTATGAGAACTACTGAACTATATTTTAAAAATTATGTTTGAATTTCAGAGTGTCCCATGTTTAAAATACAGTTTTCTCACAACAATTACTAGCCCAAAGCAAGGAACAAATGTACATTGAGACCATTTCGACTGGTGCCGCTTCTATAAATTCTTCATTAGTATATCGATTTCATGCATTTTTTTTAATTAGGAAGCATACAAATGTCTATTTTACTTAGAAATTTGAATCTTTGAATTAAAAGCTAACACATGCTCAAATAGTTTCTTCAATCTCTTTTTGAACAATTTCAACAGTTACTTATTTTTCTAAAAAATGACAAATTGCTCTGGTACTTTTTGTTCAGAATTTCGGACAACGTCATTTAAATTATGATTACTGAGAATACAAGTTTTTAAATTTTTACTAAAATAATCCCTAAGCCTACTTTTTATATTTTAAGTTAGATTCTTCAATAGTAGAAGCCTTACTTCAGATTTAAAAATTCTAATTTGGATAACATATACATTTATGCCCTAATTAAAAAACTCGTACCAAAATCGGCCAACTAATAAGATTTTGCAGAGGTGGTATAAGTTGAAATGGGCCACACTGGATATGTTTTTGTTTAAAAATAATTGCAAATAAATACCTCTGAATTATATTTCTTTACTTTGTAGTCATATTTCTGGCCAAATTGATTCTGTATCCGAAGTACTGTCGATTTTAGTCCTCAATATTTCCTTCATCTGATTCATATGGTATATTTAAATCAATATCAATTTCATCCAAGTCTTGCCTTTAAACTTTGAAGCTTCTCCTTTTTGTTTAACAAAAGCAGTTTTGATACTTTGCCATTTGGTAGACATCGTTTGGCAACCGATAGTAGATTTATGGATCTCTGATGTGTGACCCAATAAAATTTGCTAACTGTTTCCAAATACTTGTTGATTCAAATTAATCAGCTGAGACATTGTTGCGAGATGTTTGCGTAATTTGTAGATGTTGAGAGCTGACGGATTTTTACGCCAGCAAGCCTGACGTGTACGTAGACAGCTTTGTAACAGCATTTTGCTGATTTCGATTTGTTCGAATAAATATGGATTTTTTCTGTGATAAGATATTATTTCTTACTTGTAAAAGTGCGTTATAGCTTTCACAATATTTTCTGTAAATAATACGGGAACTCCTCTTCCTCGTTTTCCTCTAATAACTACTCTCTTTTAAAGTAATTTAATAGATGTTTTTCACATCGGTTATAGCTGCGCTCAAATTCTGTATAGTTGTAGTTATTATTTATGTGGAGACATATGTCGCTAAAGTCATTCGCTGCAGCTCGCCAATTCTTCTTCTGTTAATAATAGTAGTTGAACATAACAAATTTCTTGAAGTATCTTAAATGCTCGCTCATTATCTGGATTCAGCATAACATCTTCTGTAAATTTTTTCTGACTCTTCAAGCAAATAAGTTCTTAACAGTGTAAGATCTTCAGCAAGAGGTATTAACGAGGGTATGTGTTTTTCCACTTTTTTTGCTGCACGATCGTGATTTGCTATTGTTGAAACTTCATAACGCCACTCACTGGTAACAATGTCTCGTAAAGTTTTTAGTTGTTTGTGTTTACAGTTTCTTCTCGCGTTCTTTTTAAAATCAATGTAAAGGCAACATCAATGCAGTTCTTTAATAGAGTGGCCATGTTGCTGGCCATGGGATGGGGCTCCATAAGTTTGAGTTTCAGGATCAGTACTTGGAAATAATTTTAGTAAAGCAACAATTGAATCAAAATTCAAGGGATCGAGCATTTCATCAGGGTTATTACTTTGAATTCTTTTTCTTAGTTAATTAGTAATGTTAGCTAATTGCCTCATTTTTCTTGAAACAACAGGCCATGGAACTGCCCTTATACGAATGACTTTTCAAATATCTGCGACTGCACAAATTAAAGGATCTGAGCTACTATTGCAATCTAATTCAGTGCTCGATCATAACATTTGAAAACATACGAATTCAGATAGGAAATTTGACTTGTTCATCATGCGTTATTATATATAAAGATTTCTTTTTTCAGTCAATAGTCGATGTCTTAAATACATCCATGTCAATTCCTTTAACTGGAAAATTGAGACTTAGTATTTGAGCACTTTAATAGCACTTTGAACGAGGATGCTCATTATTATTAGCGATGTTAAGCATCGATCGCTTTAATAAATCTTATATTTCTTTCGTAACGATATCCTTTGTAACACGATCGTCAGAAACTCTGATATGACGAGATCGAACGATCGCGATTCAGTATTTAATCTATCACCATCGAATCCGATATTTTATGAACAGACTTCGTAGCTGAATGATCTAAAGTAAATGATGTCCTTGGAGTTAAAAAAGAATCAAATAAGTTTGAGATGATACTCGTGTTTAGTGAGGAGGTGACGATATATTTTCTTCACATGCTTTTCAGAAAAATTGCCCTGATTTCTTAATTTAGTGCTAGAGAAACTTTTCTTCTCTTGTCGCCAACTTTTAATACCTAAATTGTTCCACTTCAGTTCATCTTGATGATGTCTTAACATATGTCGAGATAATTTTATAACTTCAGTATCACAATATATACAGAAGTCTTTTTTATTCCAGACTCTTTTCTTTTTTGGTTTTGACTTTGATCTATAATTGTTTGGTATCAGTTTGTTTTATTTTCTACTGATATATTATATCATCGACAATTAAATATATCTTGAACCTAAAATTAAAATATCTTAAAAGTAAGTAAATATTACTATTTTAGAAAATGCCACATGTTAGTAATGTAGTTACCAATGGCATAAATTATTGAAAAGTTATTGAGAAAATCGGGAATAAGATCAGTAAAAAATGACAAAATATATTATTTTATCGCGAATGTGATTCCTAGGATTAGAAATCACACGAAAAATTCTATCCTAGGAATCACAGGGAAACGACGTTACACACAGTACGACTCTCCGATTTGGAGCCTCTGTGAACTAGATTTTCGTGAAACTCGGAATTGATTTCGCGATAAAATATTAAATTCAGTTATCTGTACTATATACATAAATAATTATTTGAGAATTCAATCAGTTGACGGGAGCACAACTGATGAAGGTTCTGGACTAGAAACAATTTACTGTCTTGCGTTCATGGATTGAAAAATTTCGAGAAGTCAGTAAAGCTATTAATGTAAACTAGACTAAAATATATATAATGTGTCAACACAGACATTAAAGAAACGTTAAATTCACAGAAACAATTTGAATTCCTTCGAAATAATTTTGCATTAGATGGTCAAAACTGTATCACAATTATTATGTTACCGAACCGTTTAAATATAATTAAATGACTGTTAAATTTTTGAATAGAATCAAAACTGTAAATGTTCAGTTGTCAAGCATCAATAGTATAAGAAACATTTAGTCTAGTTTACAAATTTATAAAATTAATAATCCATGCTAGGATAGATCGTAAATCAGGGGCGGATCCAGACACGTGCTTCCAGGGGGATTTCTGTGTCTGGGGGGGGGGGGCGATTACATGCTTCGGTGGGGGGAGATCCTGTACTAAAGTTACCTAAATGTAATTTTATGCCCAGATTTCTTCAGCTACTACATTAAAAATAACATTTGTCAGGTTTAAACCCATAGAAGTTACCTTTTTCTAGACGCTTGGAGATAAGATTACTTCGTTTTAATATTAATTTACTAACTTTGAGGCTCTCGGTGGGGGCGATCGCCCATCGCCCCCCCATGTCGTAAACACATTATTTGCAGATAACTTGGAAACATTGTTCATTGTATGAATTCTCTATCTACATAATTAATAATATTAATTTAGTTTTGAAAATAGAGCTGACACGGCAAGGGTTAGCAGTTACAGTAACTACCCCAAATAGGCTATAACAAATAGATAAAATTTATTATACATTTAAATATGAATTTAAGCACTTAGAAAAATTACGGACTTTTACTTTTTTTTTCTTTGACGAGATTTTTTGAGTTTAAAAATAATTTGGAATTTTAGCATGAAGAGTTGCAAATTTACTCTTTCATCTAACGAAATTATATCAAACTTCTCGAAAATCATTTACAATAAAAATATTAGTTAAAATATTTAAGTACAGATTTTAATGTCACAAAACTGACAATATTAAAAGTTCGATATAAATAAAAGGTGTATGAAGTTTCATGTTGATTTGTCAGTCCCAAATGAAAGACAAAATAATTATAAAACATTATCATCGCTTAGATAATGCCCATTCATATCTCATAAAAAATACATACAAAATAGATATAGTAAATATGTATTTTCATAATGAAAATATAAATAGTTGAATCTACTCATGAAAATTGAATATATTTGAATGTACCATTAATGATGTTACTAAGGAGTACAAAGTACAAATCTGTAAATAATATTTGAAAACTGGGATTAAAAGTTTTTATCCACTATTGCTATCTCGTAAAGTATAAGTATTACGAGGTAATTGACACTCATTCAAGATCTTTCTGCTGTTTTGAAAACATCCTATTACTTTCTGATATACAGGATTTTTTGTGAAATATGGCTGAATTAATTTTGTTGTATGGTTAAAAACTGTTGAGTTTCGAGACACGGTTCAAATGTGAATGTTTAGTAATTATTTCGCGTCTATAACATAGTGTCTTCCAATTTTATTTCTGACGTTTGAGACGTTCGGCCTATCGCTATCAACTTAATTTATTTAAATACGGACCTGGAATTTTTATTCGTAATTATGAGAGGAAATTTTAATTGCTACACAACACATGTTATACGGATATATTTACCGACGTTTCTAACCGAAAAATCCATCATCGGGAATAAAAATTTCCTTTGTACGGCCCTGTCTTTTGGGTATACCATTTAAGTATAAATGAAAATTTAAAAATAACCTTCAAAAAACTTGAGATGTTACAAAGAAAATAAGGTCAAGCAATTTAAATTTATTACTATGCAGTAATATTCTTTGACAAACTTGAACACTCCGGTTCTCTTTGATGAAATTTCCCTGTTATTAATATATCTGTAACGTAAGTATCTTAAAATATTATTACAGAGTAATTTAATAAAAACACAATCTTTCCAAAAGTAGGCTTTTGAAATTGAAAATTGAAAAACAACAGTTAAATTTATTTGATGTTGTATATTACAAATTTTGGCATTTTACAACTTCCACTTTTCTAAAATAATGAAAAGACAGATATTTGCCATTGAAGGCGTTTCATATGTAAAACAATTTGTACAACACCCACAAACGTAAGCCAATCACAAAATATTTGCAAGGTTATAAAAATAATACGAGAGCACAGATCTTTTAATAAGCCTCAAAAACAAAAAGAACGTGTTAGGTTTTTATTATTTTTTTTAATTATAATGTATAAATATTTTTAAATAAGTGGTCTGCTTTTTTTGAGGATATGTACATTGTTAAATGATAACATCGGGGACGTTTTCTTAAGGGAAATATATAGAGAAACTAGTGTGACAAAAGCTTTAGATACTATTGTTGTAGAAAAGTGCAGCATTTAAAACCCACAACGCCTGAAAAAATACTTATAGTCAGATTAAAGTCGATTTTACAATATTAGATTGTTTACCGGTGACTCAAGGCAAAGAACACTTTCACCGTGAAACTGAATTCCAGAAAAGGTTGGGTATCAATGTGTGCGCTTGGTATGTTTAGACCGAAAACTTGTGGGTACGTTCGACTTTTCAAGAAAATACTTATACTTTTGGAGATAGCAATAGTGGCACACGGTATTTAAGACACCCTGTATAGTAAAAAGTTTAATTTAATTTTGACGCAGTTCTAGACTTCATTATACGCGCTACTGGGCCTCTAATCATAATCAATTAATTTATCCATATCAAATTAAGATAATGTTGAAAATAACTTACCGCCTTTTCTCTTAAACCAGAATCTCGTGAATTGTCCGATTCACTGTCCTCAGAATAATTTGATTCAGGTTCGTAATTGTCGCCACTGTTTTCAGAAAAACTTTTCTCCAAGATCTCATTGTCGGAAATATTTTCAGCGGTATTAATATGTCCCATCGTATAATTCATTTAAATCATCTTCTTCTCTGTTTCTTGGTTTACAAAAGAAAATATTCCGCCACCAGTATTAGGGATTTCAAATAATTTATGGCTATCTACAATAAAATAAGGACGTTATAATCGCAAATAAAAAACAAGAGAGCCTTATTTTTTGGAAATTTATTGACACTAAAAAGCAATTATTAAGCAACAATTTAAAAAACTGTACTTACTCTGAAGAAGCAAATCAATTTCTTCTTTAACAAGCTTTCGTGCTTTCATATTTGGGAATTACTTAATATCTCCTCATAAAATGCATTCCTTAAAATTTTGGACTTTCTATCCATCATAAAAATCACCATAAAACATACACGGCACTACACCACTCCATAAATCGCCTCTAATGAATTTATTTCAAACCACCGTTCTGAGACAGAACGTCTGACCCTGAATCTTCACAATTAAAAAAACGTAAACATATAACGACTAGTCAAAACAACTGAATTTGCCGGAATAAAAATCTATGGACCTCACTTCATGCGTAGCTTTATAGGACGTTATCGCCAGAATATACATAACTACTTAAATGTTGCAACTATGCGCAGCTCTCGCTTTTGGTAGGTCCAATGTTATATACTGTCCTCAGAATGTTAGTAGTACATTAAAATTATTGTTGGGCCTGAGTTGAATAGTAGCTTATAAGTTCTCACTTCGTTTTAATATATTTAGGGGGAACAAAAAAATTTTATCTTACATTTTTTGTGCGTATATTAGTGAGAAAATTGATGGCTATTTTTAGAATTAATATTTGCTGGATAAAAAAATTCCCTTAATTTTTATTCCTTCTGCCGGTTCTCACATCATGTGCTCTACAGTAGGTCCTCACTTTATATTACAGCTAAATTTATATATATATATATATATAATATAAATATATATATATATAAATATATATAATTATATAATATATATAAATATAATATATATATATAATATATACTATATATATAATATATATATATAAAGTAGAGAGAGTTAACGGGTATATCGGCTAATGGGAAGGACTAAAAAAATAAGGATACTCTTGATCTTATAGGAGAGAGCTTTCGAAGTTTATTTTGACTTCCTTGACGTCAAAAGTCAAACAATACACATTGTCAAATATTTTAGTTTACTCTTAGAATTTTGCCTTTTTAATCCGTAGTTTCTTAACCATTGACACGAACGGGGTCTGATCTAGACCCGGAACGTTTGGAATATACAGCAATTTTCTTTAAACTGTGGTGTTATTTCCCAAGAAGCACTTAGACATTGAAAAATATGCCACAATTATCATTCAGAAAACAAATAGAAATATGATGTTGACCGACCACTTTGATGTGTTCATAATTTAAAAAAAAAATCATTTTGTTATACATTTGATTGATATATCAACTAATATCAATACTTGCAAAACCAAAGTCTGTTTCTCAACATTTTTAATTTAATTGTTAAGATTGTTACATGCCTAAGACATATATATATATATATATATATATATATATATATACATTATATATATATATTTACTCCAAATATCTTTAATATTATATAAAATAATCAATGACTACTAATATAAATGGACCTGGCACTCTCTTATACGACCAAAGAAAAAATGGGTTGAAACATGAGACAAAAATAGAAAGAGACAAAGATATATTTGTTTACAAATATTCCGGCTCCAACAGCAGCCTCCAAACTACATTAAATCAAATGTATGTTATTCAGATTCAAAATAATAGAACTACGTATCTAATTCCCAAATATAAATATATTAAAATCCATTAAAAGATGTGCACAATAACAAAAACAATTAGTGGCTTAATTACTAATATGTAATAGTTATTATCAAAACATTTATTTCTTCAGGTAAAATGTGGTTTTATTTACTGCTTAAATGACCTTTTTTAAAACTAATAACACGTTTATGATTTGAGACTTACCGGTGAGAAGATAATTCGGCAAACGAATATGCCGGTTTTCTGCATGTAAAACACTGAAATAACACTTTGTTATTGTTTTTTTACAATTATACAGAATAATAACAGATTTTAAAAAAGTTTCAATTACGAAGTTAACCTCAAAATAAAATATAAATAAGCAAACTTGCGCTATTGCCTGCTGGACATAATCGGCGTAAAGTATTGCCCGTTTGGCATTGTTTACTATTTTCCGGCAAACATCTTTCAACCCGTTTTTAATGTAAACCGGAAGGTCCACTTATATCAGTAGTCATTGAAAATAATGTTTTTAGATGTGATTAATAAAGAAGTCAAATAAACTTTGTCTCGGTTTTGAGACAAACAGACGAGGAGCATGAGACACCAATAACCAAGGTTTATTTACCGCATGTCAAGGGGACCACGGACAGTATTGCAAGAATTCTACGGAGACACAAAATCGATACCATTTTCAATACAGACAGAAAAATAAGCACGGTGTTGAGGACTCCGAAGACGAGGGTCCCTTTAGAACAACAGGGAGTGTACGAGATTCCATGTGCAGACTGTCATAAAACCTATGTGGGGCAAACTAATAGAAGAATTCAAGCTAGACGTGATGAACACCAGAACTCTGTAAGAAAGCAGGAAAAAACAACATCCATTGCGGAACACGCCACCACGATGTCACACCGAATAGACTTTGAGAAGACCAGAGTACTGGCTTATATAGAACACCCGAAATCAAGACTGGTAAGAGAGGCAATTCAAATAGCGAAGAGGCCTCACAGTCTAAATGCACGCAATGAAATACAGAACTTATCGAATTGTGGGAAAATTCTATTAAACACCTTACCGGTCCGGACCCGTCCAATAACAACTCAACCGGAAATAACAAATCAGCAGGCGGGAGGTGTGCCCACTGAGCGCCAGGGACAATCACACGCAGCCGTTCACGGTGCCAACCAAGAGGTGCCGAGCCGCGACTATATGAAAGCGCGAGCGCTTCTGAAAATCTTAGTATTCGAGTAACTAGAAGCGAAAGCAGAAGGCTACGAAAATTATGCGAACCGACCTGAAGAGGGCAGATGTGACTCTGCCGAATCGTCGTCATTTTACCATCGATCCCGACAGGGATCAGTTATTAACTACGCGGGTGAATTTCCGGAAACCACCTAACACACACACACACACACACACAACACTATATATATATATATATATATAATATAATATATATATATATATAATATGTATACAAACAAATATCCAATGGTGATATTATATTATTACATAGATTTAATTTTGACTTTTTCATATATGATACCAATCGCGTAATCAAGGTTAAACATTTAATCCTTAACAATTACCTCTATGGAATATTACAATATATTGTTATACTTCCTCCTCGTCCCTACCTAATCTATGTAATACAAGCAGAAACATTTGTTAACAGGAGTATCTTGATTTATTTGGTACAGCGTTTTTCTCGAAAAATAACAAAAATTCAAATATCCCCAAAAATTATCAATTATTTTAGGTGTAGGATGTGATACATGAAATGTACTCATAATTTGATGAAAAACTCTAATATACCTAAAATAAAAAATACCATGTTTTATTTTGGGGATGTTTCCAGTAATACCGTTGCCCACATGTTTAAAATATATTTGTTTTGTTATTTCAGAAATGACCAGGCAGCTGTTTCGTCAAAAGATGCTTTAACTACAATTCAGTATGATTTACTGACCGATAATATTAGTGACACATTATTTGCTAATTTATTTCCCCTTAAGAAAATGTAACAGTGTTCCTCAAATGTTACCACCCTGATAATACTGTTTTGTCAAAGAGGTTTCGTGATATTTATGATTTAGGTAGGTTGAGATAATGGTGCATTTTGAAATTGTATATAGGCCGTAACGACACATTTAACGATAAATTTTATAAATTGTACAATCACCTAATAATTATGTGCTTGTCTATGTAAGAATAAATTTTTTAGAGGTGCATTATTGAATATGTACTTTTGTATTAATATTTTTGAGAAATTAAATTAGTAGTTGTATCTATATTATGTAATATATAAATATATAGCACTTAACCAGGAAAACTTTATTTAAACCTTTCTCATCTGTTACAATTTAATTATCTTTGGAATTGATTTCCTGAATATGATTTGTATGTTACCGAAATGTGTACCCGAAAAATTATCAAATAATGTGTTGCAAGCATACATCTATTTCTATACTAATATATTAAGAGGTAAATTTTGTTTCTTTGTTTATAGGGAGCAATCTCTGGAAGTAGTAAAACGATTTTAAAAACCGTTTCACTAATAAAAAGCTACAGTGTACGCGAGTATTGTGATAAAATGTTTGATTTTGGGATGGGAGGCAGTGGGGTATCTACTGTTTTTACTTAAATTTAATATTGTCATGACAATTCCTTCGATAATTCGTGGAAGCGGCATTCCTCCGATATTTCAGGGAATCCGAAATGTTCGGCTGGCGCATCGAGGTCGGCGGCTTGCTTTGATGTATTTCTCGAAGAATCTGGTATGGTCTCGGCGGTTCATTGACGTTCTGGAGAATTCCGAGAAGAAATACAAAGTTTGTCTGGAAAGTAATAGGACTGAGTAGATTTTAAAAAAAATATTGAGCTAATCGTTACAATTATTTAAAAACTTTCAAAGTAGGCTCCTTCTGCGTCGATGCAAGCATTGAAGGCGTCTCGGAAGGCATTCTTCGGAATAGCCTTTAGAGCCGCGGTGTAAGCTGCTTGGATCCCCTCTGTCGTCTCAAAATGCTTGCCTTTCATCGGCGTTTTCAGTCGCGGAAACAAAATGAAATCCGGGGGGAGGGGGGCACATCTGGGCTGTAGGCCGGCTGCGGAAGCGTTGGGATACCTGCTTTGGTCAGGTAGCTGGTCACAAGAAAGGCGGTGTGAGCCGCAGCGTTGTCGTGGTGCAACTTCCAGTCGGCTGCGATGTCTTGTCGGACCCGATTAACCCTTCGTTTGAGTCTCTTGAGCATTTTCACGTAAAACTTGGTGTTGATGGTTTGTCTAGGAGGAACAAATTCATGGTAAACGATGCCTTTCATGTCAAAAAAGACAATGAACATCGTTTTCACTTTGGATTTGCTAATTCTTGCCTTTTTTGGGCGAGGAGACGCCCTCGTGTGCCACTCGGAAGATTGCCTCCTTGTCTCGGGATCATACTCAAAGATCCATGACTCGTCACCTGTGATTATGTTATTTAAAAATTGGGGGCACTTTTACACATGTTCAAATTTTCTTGGCACACTTCCACTCGCCGCAACTTCTGGCCGTCAGTAAGTACTTTTGGGACCATCTTTGCGCACACCTTGCGCATGTTCAAATGCTCAGTCACAATTTCATGAACCGCAGATTTTGGTAAATTTAACATCTGGGCAATTAAACGAATACTTAGTCGACCGTCTGAGATCAAAACTTCGCGCACACGAGTCAGATTGTCGGTGTTTGCCGAAGTCGAAGGTCTTTCAACACGATTTTCACGGGCGACTTCTTCCCGGCCCTCCGAAAAGGCCTTGTGCCACCGAAACACACCACTTCTTCCTAAAGCATCATCTGGGTAAGCCTGCTTGATCATATCAAACATCTCTGTCGCAGATTTACCAAGTTTCACACAGAATTTAATCGCATACCTCTGCTCTAATGAACGCTGCGTTTTCGGCTTGCACCACTCACAGAAAAGGCCTGTCCTGACTCTCCGGGTGCTCGGTGACAACCGACCAGCCGCTCGTTCGTTAGCTAGGAAACCCCTCTACCGAATCCAATCGGTGCGCGCGTACTCCGAAGTACAGTCGCGGCGGAAAAAAATCAGTCCTATGACTTTCCGGACAAACTATGTATATAAATAAGGAGAGCTGGGGAAGCATTCAGTCAGTATTCGTTGACCGTATAGTAAATATGTGTTTAACATAAATTGTAAATAGTTCTGTGAATATAAATTATGTTAAACTAGTGGAAATAAATTAGAGTGAGTTGAAGTGTGTTTTTAAATAAATCCGAGAACTGAACTGAGCCCGAAGATTGTGAAAATTTAGAAATTAGTGAGAAGAAAAGTGAATTAATACAACGGCTACGAGATGCCCTAATACATGCAGGTAACAATCCGGACACATATTTGTTTGAAGTTTCTGGTAATGGGGACATGAGTATGCTGTTACAAAAAAATGTAGTAGAAAATTCTAAAACCTTAGATGACAAATTGCTAGCATATTATATAACCCTAGATAAAAAATTACTAGAAAGTTCTAAAACCATAGAAGACAAATTGGTGGAAAAACCTAAATCCCTAGAAGAAAAGCATGGTACAGAAAAATTCAGAAATGCTTGAAGATAAAAGAGTCGAAAATGAAACTTGGATAGAAGAGCTAAACCACAAAATGGTCGAAGAGCTGAAGCAGACGACAGTCAAAAATGAAACGCGTAAGACGAGCTAAAGTAGACCATGGTCGAAGAGATGAAGCAGACGACAGACAAAAACGAAACACGGATAGAAGAGCTAAAGCAGAAAATGGAGGGTGAGAACAGCAAAATAAAAGAGCAGGTTGTCATAATACAAAGGGGAGAAACTCCACCAAAAACCGAAACCAGAAACAGTCAGAAGTACTGGATTTGAAAATTGGCCTCGAGGGGACAAAACACAAAATGAAACCTCCCCAATTTGATGGAAAATCGTCATGGACTAATTATCGGCGACAATTTGAAGCTGCAGCAAAGCTACACGGATGGTCGACAGATGAGAAGGCAATAGCACTAACTCTCGCCTTAAGAGGGTATGCTACAGATATTTTGCAAAAGTTGAATGCCTTGGAGCAAGAAGATTACGAACAATGGGGGTCAAACGTTTAGAACTCAGGAGCACGTCTACTACTCCCAATTGAAAAATCGCTACCAGAAATGAAATGAATCCCTACAAGAGTTTGAAGCCGTCTGGTTCGCCTTACCTATCCACCCACACCGGAAAATGTAATAGAAAGGTTAGCAGTACAAGCATTTTTGGTTGTATAATTCGCAACGTCGTCGTGGATTTTCGTCCAAGCTACAGAGATCTTGGGAAGGGCCTTACCAACTTGTAATAAAATCAATGATGTTGTCTACAGAATAAGGAAGCTGCCTCGAGGAAAACCAAAGGTGGTACATTTCAACAGGTTAGCCCCTTATGCTGGAAGTCATGATGGCGAAATTTACTAAGCCCAAGTCCTCAGCATCCAACCACCTGATGACGAGATGACATTCGAACAGTTCATGACACTCTACTTGGATGGGCAGAAAGTTCAGCACGACGTGAATAGAGAGGAACCCAGAGACCTGTTTGAGGTTCCCATAGAATATGCTCTGGCTCATTGTGTGGCTTGAGATCTCCAGATGTCCAGAAGAATAGTTAAGGTGTTCCAAGAAGTACGGTCAGTTCCAGAAGTTACTGGAGCAAGATCCGGTGGTGGGCAAAGTCCTCCATCTTGAAGATAAGCAACCGGTGGGTACCATAGATATCTTCTTCTAGTTCTGTGAATATAAATTGTGTTAAAGTAGTGGAAATAAATTGAGTGAGTTGAACTGTGTTTTTAAATAAATTCGAGAACTGAACTGAACCCGAAGAGTGTGAAAATAAAAACATTACAGTGGTGACTGGTGTAGGTGTATTTGTAGAACTTTAGAAGTGAAAAATAAATAGACTGCCAATGTTTGAAGCGGTAAGTTTGGACCAGTTTAAAGTGACGGACTTAAAAAAAGAACTTCAGGAAAGGGATTTAGAAATTAGTGAGAAGAAAAGTTAATTAATATAACGGCTACGAGAT
The DNA here is from genome assembly GCA_034190945.1 of Octodonta nipae. Lineage (NCBI taxonomy): Eukaryota > Metazoa > Arthropoda > Insecta > Coleoptera > Chrysomelidae > Octodonta > Octodonta nipae. The sequence goes on along the minus strand of CM067217.1, from coordinate 65,764,117 downwards.
GCCTTAATAAATGAAGGTAACAATAAATTAGAGTGAGTTGAACTGTTTTTTAAATAAATTCGGGAACTGAACTGAACCCGAAGAGTGTGAAAATAAAAACATAACATCTTGGAAAGAACTGGTACGGGCGAGAAATTTGGTGTATATACTCTTCTCCCCAAATAAAAAAACGAGAAAATTTTTTTTTTTTTGAAAAATTTACAATTTTTCGGGAGTAAGAGATATTAATTCCTATTTTAAATGAAGTTTATTTTTAAATGAAGTTGTACGTGATTCGTTAAGTGTGAAAATTTGAATCTTATATATATATTGCAATAAATTCCGTGGGTTCGAATTAATTAAAGTTTTAAAAAAACTTCATTCATTTCACTTTCTAGAATTTTTATTTACACGTAAACATCAAATATTTCCAACAGCTGATTCTAATATAATTTACATCGAAATCATAAAAACAAATAATTTGAACACACTAAACTAACTGACTGAAAATACTCAAATAAAAATCGGCTTATATAGTATACGTTGAGTTTCCTGCTCGTTCTAGATTTTGTTGCCCAGCGTCGAGATTGATAGTTCTTGCTCATTTTGAAGACTAGAAATTGATGTTTTTATGTTCTTTTGAATTAATACTGTTTATGTTGCCTTCGCCAGGGACGGAGTGGACAAATTTTATAACACTTCCCTCCGTTTAATTCTGATCGTCCCGATCAGAAACATCCTCTCCATGGTAGGGAGCGAGTCGATCTAAATGGACCTTCAACTTACCTCTTTGGTTTCGACGGATACGGTAGATGACGTCATTAATCCACTTGGCGACCTCGTATGGACCATCTCAGGCGGGTGTAAGCTTTGGAGATGTACCCTTGCTCCGTTGAGGGTTGTACAGCCAGACTTTGTCCCTCTCTTCGAACCCGACTGAATTGACCTTGAGGTCATATCGCGTCTTCAAGTCTGACATTTCCGGCACCAAGCTCTGATGTCTTCGAAGTAATTTACCCAGTAGAACCGCTGGCGAACTTTGTCTACGGTTTTATTCAGGCCCAGATGGCCCTCGGTAATCCCAACACGTACTTCGGTTAGGATGGCTGGTACCTTTTTCTTCGTAACTACCAGTTGGGACTTGGTTTCTCGGTGCTTTCCCAAACTCGCTTCAGCATTCCATTTTCAACTCTTAGAAAGTCCCATTGGTCCCACAACGATTTCAGGACGCCCGAATATCTAGTATTTATAGTATTCGATAACCCTCTCTTCACCATCTTGCACCTTGGATAGGACGGCCTCCAAACCTGTGTTGCTGGCGTCGGTGTCTAAGATGAACTTTTGCGTTTTTTCACTTAGTTGCTCTTGATATACTCAGGGATTGATTGTCGTATCTTTTGTCCAGGATGGCGATGATCTTGTCGAAATTGCCTTGTTCATCGACTGGAATGTTTTGGAGGAGTTCTAAGGCCGGACCTCTTAAGGAAATTACAAGGACGTAATTTTTCTATCGACGAAGTGATGGATACCATAATAGGTAAATACAAACCACCTCAATACCTTATAGATTTAACAACGCATTGCCTGAATTGAAAACGCCTCCATTACGCTACACCGACTAGACTTTGAGAATACGAAAGTACTGGCAAATATATAACACTCGATATCGAGAAAGAGAGACAAATGAGATCGCTAAGAGACTTCACAGTTTAATCGCACGAGGTGAAATCGAGAAGTTATTTAATTTATGGATGGCCACCGAGCGCCATGGGCCAATCACACGCAGCCGTTCACGAGACCTAGCGTCAAGCGGCGAACCGTGACTATATAACAGCGCGCGCGCTACTGTAGATCTAAGATATACACGGGAACGTCGTTGTCGAGTCCAGTTGGTTCTCCTTTGCTGAAACATATAAGATAGTGGACCCTTGCTCGAGAGGGCGATTACCTGAGAGGACTACCTGCCAGAGATTTTCCGGCTACCGAGGCGGAAAAAACAAGGGATTAAATTATAATACCCACTATTGTATTATTATCGATTTCGTTAATCTGGGGCCGTTCACGGTTTAGGATATTAATTGCACTAATAAAAGTTTATTTTACAGATTAGAAAGATCATAATGATAGAAGATCTCAACGTAGAGGAACTGAAATGATTAGTGGTGGTAATAAACAAGAGGATCATCGAACTTTCCAACAGAAAAGAAGTTAAGGGGAATAAGGACGATCAAGGGAGCCCGGATCTGGATTTGCCCTTACTGAGGACACTTCCAGCTCCCTTGCCATCCGCCCTCTGAGAGTTAATTCAGATCCTCACGCTAACGCAGTTTTTATTCTGCATAATCGCTGTCTTCTGGTTAGGATAGCTTGGTTTTGGTTTGTTTCCGTTGCTTTGCCTTATTGGTAGTACAGCAACTGTCTTATTTGTGGTTCGTGGCTCATTCTTTGCTATGATATATAGCGTATATTTGTTGGGTGTGTGTTCTTCTCGTCTTCTCTTTGCGTGGTGCGAAGGGTTTTTTCTGAAAAATAGAATATTATGTACTTCATTTTATACTCACCTGTCTTCTACCTCAGGGCTTTTTCGTCATCTAGAGACATGGAAACGGAATTTCAAACGGTGACCAGAAGAAAGCGGAAAGCAAAAACCAGGGCAAGTGACTCCTCATCATCCAGTGAGACAGAAGACGAACAGATCCGAGAGAAAACACCCAAGGGTAAGCAGAGGGAATTTACCGGGATCGATGATAAAATGACGGCGTTTCGACAGAGTTATATCTGCACTCCTCAGATCGGTTCGCCTAATTGTCGTATCCTTCTGCTAACGCTTCTGGGTACTCAAACACTACTTTTGGTGACTAGTCATGTGGAAAAAATTACTCTTACTATATAGCTGCTTAAATGTAAATATATTGAAGTTGAATACAGAGAAAACCAAATATATGGTAATAGGTTAGGTAATAATTTTGATCATTGTGACATATATTTGTAAGAACATATCTTACAGAAAAATTGGAAATTTATTTAAATGATGAATAAATTGAAGTAAGCAAATAAATTAAATATCGGTGAGTAATTATTGACCCTTAGCTTATTTTTTCTAACTTTACCTCATACTCGTAACATTGTAAAAAATTGGGAAAAAAAAAAGATTTTTTTCTTGGATCGCTATCTATATGTCACAATGATCAAAAATTATTGGTGTAGAATTGCATAATAAAGCAACATTTTAAATAGATGGAGTTGGCTGTTACTTGGTGAATCTTGACACTTATGATTAAACACAGTACTACTGACTTCCACTATAAGTAAACAAACTTGTAACAATTGTTTCGCTATGTTATACCCATCCAGCATGAAAAATTTCTAAAATATTTATGAAATAATTCTTGTTTAATTTGAAACATTTCAAAATATTTCTTGAAATATTTCAGCACTACTGCTATGTCCGCGACAAAACCCCATTTGAAATAATTCATGAAATATTCCTGCAATATTTAAGAAATATTTCTGACATATTTCATGATATATTTCAAAAGATCTCTTGTTGCTGATAGAAAAATAGTTTAAATATTATATTATAAATTTTAGTGAAGTATTTAAAAATATATAATATGTATATATATATATATATATATATATATATATATTATATATATATTGTAGCTCTCTTGGTGGTCCGGGTTTTCGCCGTTGAAAGTTTTGTCATTTTCATAAGGCTTTTCCTCTTCTTCCAACACGAAGGGTGGTTGCAGGTTCGGACCTTTCCGGACTACTTCGTACCCGAGATCGTCGGCTAGGTCGTTCTCCGCTTGGTCTGCTCTCCGTGGCGTCTCAAGTGGAAGTGAGCTCCGATATGTGCGCGCCGCTATTTATACTATCTCCCGAGTTTCCTCCTATTTCTTTGCTCCGCCTCCGATTGTGTTGAGGGGGCGGTGCCGTTTGTTTTGATTTCCTCAAGGTCTGTGAGATGGTGTTTAGTTCCTCTTGTTTATATTTGGCGTCTGCAATGCGTCGTGACCTGCATATAAGTGTATTTGCTACTGCTTGTATTTGGGAGGGATGATGGTGGGATTTAGCATTAAGGTATCTGTCGGTGTGTGTCGGCTTTCGATAGACTGTGTGTTCTAGCTTCCCTGTTGTTGTCCTTTTTAAGTAGCTGTCCAGAAAAGGAAGGCATGCATCTTCTTCCATCTCCATGGTGAATTGGATCCTTTCGTGTACACGAAGAAACCCAACAAGACCCCCCAAAGGCAGCGACCACCCTTCCGTACATGCAAGGAGTGACAGATCGGATCGGAAGAATCCGTAGGAAAAGCAACATCAAAACTTCCTACAAACCTCATAAGACGATAAAAAGCATTCTAGGCAATGCCAAAGACCAACGTCCACTAGAGAGTCACGGAGTCTACAAGATACCTTGCGGCGGATGCGAGCAAGCATATCTAGGTCAAACAAACCGTAGGATCGAAGCCCGAATCGAAGAGCACAAACTCAGCATACGAAACAAGACCACAACCTCGGCCCTGTTCCAACATCAACAGCAAACAGGACATAGAATCAACTTTGAGGGCTCTAAGCATCTGGCAACAGAAAACAACTTCAAAAGAAGAACAATTAGGGAAGCTATAGAAATTGAAAAGGAAGGAGAAATCAATAACCGTAACGAAGCTCTACACCTGCATCAAGCCTGGAAGAACATCTTATGGGAAAAGAAAAACAAATTAAAAGAGAGCGCAACAATACCACAACGTTGCATTCCGTCACTCGTAGCTAACTATCAGGACGCCCACCCTTCTAACGAACATCTGCGGCCGCCATCGGTACAAACAGAACCACGTCATCGGTACAATTTGCACCAATCAAAACAAATGACCGCCCCTCAACGCAATGGTGTCACCCAATCAAACTCACAACGGAGAGCAGACCAAGCGGAGAACGACCTGGCACCCCCCCTTATGAAAATGCAACTGACCGTTCCTTTAACCTCACGGACGAACACCCGGACCATATCTGTTCCGTCCGTGCAAATCACAAAAAATTATAAATATATAGAAAATATTATATATATATAATATATATAAATAGGAAATGTTAAGAATAAAACCAAATAGAAAGTAATACGAACTTGATATGCATACTTTTCTAAAATCAATAGTTAAGAATATTAGTTCTCCGAAGGGGCCAAGTATGTTTAAGAAACACCAAACAAAATAATACAGATATGAGAATTATAATATTAAGTCATGTTTGATGTGACAATATTGAAAGTTAATGAATTTAATCAAAGTTGTCACAAAAAATTAGAAAATATTGGAAATGTTAAGAATAAAACCACGAACGTGAAAAATACACCAAACACCATAAATAAAGAATTTTAAATGTACAAAACGCCAAAAATGCCAAAATTAACATAAATAACTAAAAATGTCAAGTTCACCGTAAATGTAATGGAAAGTAAAAAGTCAAAAATGCCAAACATCTCAAAACTGACAACAATACCAAAAAGGCAGAGATATCAGAAGTGTTAGAAATGTCTAACTGTCAAAAATATCAAACATGTCAAAAACGCCCAATACAATCAAAAATGTCAAAAACACCAAAACCTTCAAAAACAGCAATGAAACGTCAAAAAACCTAAAATGAAAACGGGCAAACCACAATATGAAATGTAAAAATCTCAAACACTCAAATAATACATTTTTAGAAGCGGTTGTTGCCATATAATTTTCTCTGATGAATGATGTTAAAATGATTTTTACAAAAAGTATAAAACTGTACGGAATGTAAAATTTACCAAATTAAAAAATTTTCATGATAAATATGTTGAATAAGCCGATTGATCTAGCTAGCTATTTGTACTATTTTAAACTTATCATAGTACTTAATAGCTAAGTAGCTAAATAAATAGATAAATTAAAAACAGAATTGGATAGTCGCGGGAAAAATTCGAATAAGAAGCTCGGACCACATTCTCGATATTTTTTGGTAATGATCACGACCTTTCTTTGTCCACAGTTTGGGCACGAGATAAGTATACCGTATGTTACTAAATGGATTGTAAATCTACAGGATGTTAGCAGAGTGTAAGGTGTTTGTAAAGATTGCTTGTAGTTAGTAAGAGTGCAAGTATACAAGATATACCTATACATGGTGTCTGTGTATTTTCGTGGGAAGTTATCCAATATTTAGAAGCCTTCTGTTTCAATAACCATTAAAAATTGTTGTCCAAATTTTGGAGACTGAAAAAAAATCTATTAAAGAGATTTGGATCACACCCTTTGATATTCGTCGACAATGACAACAAATTTTATAGTTAAAAGTTTATTTTGCTGAAATTGAAATTATATAACTGGTTCTTTGTAGCGTTACTAGCGGGTGGCTAATAGTGTATGACCACACAATTTTTTTTTCTGTTTCATCCAAAATCTTAACATATTATTTCATTAACTGAATACTATGCATCGCAGTCAGAGTTAAATTTGAAAATTAAATTGACACAATGGTTTATTTATGTTTAGGTGTTTAGAAACTTTTAATTATGCTAATATATTTTATGCGGCTACGATGACAGAAGCCGGAGGTGTTACATTACCAAATGCAATCAATATAAGGCGAAATCCCATTTCAAACATATCCATATAATTTTACATGCCTTACGAGGGAGAAGCTGCGGTTAACGTCTAGAGTGTTACTAATTCTAACCAAAAGCTAACCAAAATGATGTTTTTTCTAAGTTACTCTGCATTTTAATACGACTGAATATCATAAGAATAATAGTTTTCAGTAACACATAAAATCATCATCTACTCCAATAGCTTTGAGATAAAAAATGGTTCTCGAAAAGACTCGGCACCTGTAGGAGTGATGATGATTTTTGCGAGAATTTTCTATGCTGGTATTATAAAGGAAGCAGGCCACGATCGCGAGTTGAGTTGGTGGAGCGAAGAGCTTATATGTAAAATTATTATTGTGATATTTGAATCAGCTGTTGTATATTCGATGTAAATAAAGTTTTCGAAAAGTAAAAGTGAATATTAGTTTTATAATTTTAAATTGAACCCACGGACTTTACTGCAATTTGGTGATCAGAAGTAAAAGATTAAGTGCAGTTAAAATAGTAATTTGATCTATAGAAACCTGAAGAATGGAAAAAATGGACGAAACTACCAAAAAAATAGTCAAGCAAGTTACGGAGGGACTAGACGAAAAAATAGCACAGATTCTAGAAAAACGTGACAACAAGGAAAAACAACATCAAGAAGAAATTCAACAAAGGTTAGTAAAATCGTTTGATGAAAAACGTAAAATAGAATTAGAAAATCTTGTCACTACGATGAAAAGCGAACAACAAAATCTTGTTTCCACTATAAAAAGTGAACAACATAATTTAATGGAAGGATTGTTCTCGAAATTTGTAGAGAAACAAGTTCAAATTGAATTAAAACGACGCGAAACTGAAGAGAAAAGACAACTGCAATTTGAACAATTAATGCAAATAGTAGGACAGTTAATGAAACAGTTAATGAAAGAATCCAAATAGTTGACTCAGATATAAAAGAGATAAATGATGACATTAAGACCATAAAAAATAGCGTGCATACTCTTGAAACAAAAGTAGATGATCTCGATTCCATCCAAAGACAGGTAAAATTTGAAATCAGTTCAATTCAAGACACAGTTCAAGATCAAATCAGTTCCATCAAGCAAACAGTACACAGTGAAGTACAAGATAAAATCAGTGCCATCCAAAATAAGCTAGAAACAGAAATTAAAAAAATGCAACAGGACTTACAGCGAGGAAAATACCAGAACACCGTGAGTACCAAAGGTTCCTTTAGTAAACCACCCACACTCGACGACAGTTTATCTTGGCCCATGTATAAACGGGAATTTGAGGCCGTGGCTACAGCTAATGGATGGGATAATCAAGAAAAATGTACTTCTCTGGTAATTTCGTTAAGAGGTCCGGCCCTAGAACTCCTCCAAACCATTCCAGTCGATGAACAAGGCAATTTCGACAAGATCATCGCCATCCTAGACAAACGATACGACAATCAATCCTTGAGCCAGGTATACCAAGTCCAACTGAGTGGAAAAACGCAAAAATCCGGTGAAAGCCTCCAGGAATTCGAAGCAGAGATTAGACGGTTAGTTCACTTGTCCTACCCAGACCTGCCAGAGGAAACGAAAGACCAGTTGGCCACACAGAGTTTCATAAACGGCATCAGAGATGTGGAAGTACAACGAAACCTAAGACTAAGTGGCGTCAAGAAAAGTAATGAAGCTCTACTTCGAAGCTCTACTTCGGGCTTTGGAAGTAGAGGCCGTCATGAACATGTCCAAGCCGAGGGTCCGAGCAGTTTCCTTTAACCAGGAAGAGTCAGAGTCACCATTTCAAGCGCTGCATGCTGGCCTGAACAAAATATTAGAACGGTCACAAAGAGCTGGCACCAGCGGTTCATGTTACCGCTGCGGACGGACAGGACACTTCCAACGTGATTGTCGAGTGAGGCTACCTGAACGATCACCGACCAGGGGTAACCAACAGAACAGCCACATGTCCAGGGACCGTCAGCCAGTCAGCATAAGGGGGGCGAATGCTAACTGACCCTCCACCAGCCCCCAGGACAGTATCCATCCGGGGATTTTGCCGAGATAGCGGCAGCCTAGTCATCAAAGGCACCATCAATGGGCGAGCAGTTACCATCACCATCGACACCGGTGCCGCTGTGTCCATTGCCAAGTCCAGGGTTTTGAGAGCATCAGACATTCGGCCAGTTACCAATAACATCCAGCTCAGAACAGTCACGGGCGAGTCCATGTCAATACAAGGTGAGGCAGATGTCTTGCTACAGATAGGGGACAACATGATCCGGCATAGGGTCCTGGTAGCGAATATTGAGGATGATTTTATACTGGGAATGGACCTAATTAGCCAGCATGGATTTATGTTCGACCCGAGGTATGATGTTCTTCGGTTCCTAAATGAGGAATTTGTATTGACACGGCCCGTCAACAGTTCAGTCACCTCCATAAAAATGGTGGCAAAGTATTTCAGCTAGAATTCCCGGTCGAACGGAACAGATTATTCATGGGCAGCTAAACAGCAATCCTGGGAGCTGCGTTGGAATGGTGGAGCCCGTACACTCAACTCATGACTATCTAGTTGGACGGGCTACAGTTAAAACCGGACGAGATATACCAATCAGAGTCCTGAACTTGTCCAACATCAGAATAGCCAATGGTCAAGAGATAGCCTGTTTCGAGCCAGTAGAGACTATCATCAATTGCGAAGAAGAGTACCAGTCGGTGAAGGAGCCAGGGCCCGATAAAGAGTTCCTACAACAGTTTGCTGACCATTTGACACACCTGACACCAGAGAACCAGAAGAAAGCCAAGCAATTTATCACAAAGCACTGGCACATTTTTAACAGTCAAGATGGAACCACCGGCCGCACCAACATCATCCAGCATCGAATAGATACCGGAAAGGCTCAACCCATCAGAATACCACCTAGACGACTACCATTGGGGCAACAACAGGCAGTCGAGGAAAACATCGAGTCCATGTTAGAGAGTGGAATTATTGAGCCATCCATCAGCCCATGGTCTGCTCCCGTCGTGCTAGTTAAAAAGAAAGATGGAACCACCCGATTTTGTGTGGATTACAGAAAGCTGAATGACGTCACGAAGAAAGACAGCTATCCACTACCCCGAATCGATGACACTTTGACCACACTAGCAGGCTCCCGTTGGTTCTACACACTAGACCTAAAAAGCGGATATTGGCAGGTTGGTCTACACGCAAACGACAGAGAGAAGACAGCGTTCTCCAACAGTAAAGCGCTGTTGCAGTTCACGGTCATGCCCTTTGGGTTATGTAATGCACCCGCTACATTTGAGAGGCTAATGGAGTATGTACTGAGCGGGTTAACATGGATGACGTGCTTAGTATACCTCGACGACATTCTAGTCATGGGTCAGACATTCGACGACCATCTGAAGAACCTGGGCGAATTATTCTCCAGAATTAATAACGCCAACCTGAAGAAGTGTTCTTTGTTCCAAAGAGAAGTAGAGTTTTTGGGCCACGTCGTTTCCGAGTCAGGTATCCGCACCAACGAGGACAAGATAGAAGCGATCTGTGATTGGCCAGTCCCGAGAGACAAGCATGAACTCCGAAGCTTCTTGGGCCTCTGTTCATACTACCGGCGTTTTGTTGAGGGATTTGCCACCATTGCCGCCCCTTTCCGTTGGAATCAGGATTGCGAGACATCTTTCAGACGACTGAAGGCAGCACTATGTTCCAGCCCAATCCTAGCCTTTCCTACACAGTCCGGCAAGTTCATCTTAGGCACCGACGCCAGCAACACAGATTTGGGGGCCGTCCGATCCTAGGTGCAAGATGGTGAAGAGAGGGTGATCGAGTATTACAGCCGTGGGTTCTCGAAACCGGAAAGAAATTATTGCGTCACCAGAAAAGAACTTCTTGCAATAATAAGGGCTGTAGACCATTTCCACAAATACCTCTATGGTCGTCATTTCTTAATCCGAACAGATCATGCCGCTCTCAAATGGCTGCTGGACATGAAGACACCGGATGGACTGGCCAGATGGATGGAGAAATTATAGCAATACGACTTCAAGGTGGGACACCGTACCGGCCGTTTGCACAATAATGCCGATGCCCTATCCAGAAGACCCTGTAGAGCGGAATGCGGACATTGTCTGAAGACGGAACAGCGAGAGGGTATCTCCATCAGGCAGATCCGAGTGCAGGCCAATGAAGACTGGACAACGGAACAGTGCATCTAGGACCAAATGGCTGATCCAGACATCGAACCAATCTTGTCACTCAAAATGAGAGGGGCACCCAGGCCACGATGGGACGAGGTAGCTAGATACTCAGGCGTGCTGAAATCGTAATGAGCTCAATGGGACTCTCTAAGAGTAGACAATGGAATGCTCAAGCGAGTCTGGGAAAGCTCTGATGGACGAGAAACCAAATTCCAACTGGTAGTTCCGAAGAGAAAGGTACCAGCCATCCTGACCGAAGTACATGATGGGATTACCGGAGGCCACCTGGGCATGAATAAAACCCTTGACAAAGTTCGCCAGCAGTACTACTGTGCCACCTGTGCAGCCTGTAAGTGCCCGAAGACCCGGACCAAGGGCAGAATGCAGCAGTACAATGTGGGCGTCCCATTTGAGAGAATCGCCATCGATGTCGCCGGTCCGTTTCCCTAATCTGAGAGAGGGAACAAATACATCCTGGTCGCAATGGATTACTTCAGCAAATGGCCTGAGGCATATGCGATACCCAACCAAGAGGCAACCACGGTAGCGACGGTGCTAGTAGAACAACTATTTAGCAGGTTTGGCGTCCAGATGGAACTACATTCAGACCAGGGGCGTAACTTCGAATCGAATGTATTCCAGAAGGTTTGCACGATGTTGGGGATTAGGAAATCGAGAACAACACCATTGCACCCACAGTCAGACGGAATGGTGGAAAGATTCAACAGGACCTTGGAACAACACCTATCCAAGGTCGTCAGCAATAACTAGTGTGATTGGGATGAGCATATTCCCTTATTCCTGTTGGCATATCGCTCTGCCGTAATAATAGTACAGGCTTGACCCCAGCCAGGGTCCTATTCGGAAAGGAGCTGCGATTACCCTGCGATTTGGCATTTGGCTCCCCCGAAGAACCTCCCAAAGACATCGACGATTATGCCGACCAGCTCCGACATAACATCCTGGCAATACACGAATTAGCCCGAACGCAGATGTAGGCCACCACTGACCGGATGAAGACGCGATACGACCTCAAGGCCAATTCAGTCGGGTTCCAGGAGAGGGACAAAGTCTGGCTGTACAACCCCCAACGGAGCAAGGGTAAATCCCCAAAGCTTACATCCGCCTGGGATGGTCCATACGAGGTGGTCAAGAGGCTTAATGACGTCGTCTACCGGATCCGTCGAAACCTCAAGGCTAAAATGAAGGTGGTTCATTTAGATCGACTCGCTCCCTACTATGGAGAGGATGTTTCTGTTCGAGACGATCAGAATTAAAGGGGGGCAGTGTTACGAAATGTACCCAAAGCCGACCCTGTTTAATTCCATTCGCTTTGAGATAAAAAATGGTTCTCGAAAAGACTCGGCACCTATAGGAGTGATGATGATTTTTTCGAGAATTTTTTCCACGATCGCGAGTTGAGTTGGTGGAGCGAAGAGCTTATATGTAAAATTATTATTGTGATATTTGAATCAGCTGTTGTATATTTGATGTAAATAAAGTTTTAGAAAAGTGAAAGTGAATATTAGTTTTATAATTTTAAATTGAACCCACGGGCTTTACTGCAATATAAAAGTTATCATACCGTCACGAGGTAAGATCATCAGCCAAGCACTTAAATGTGAATCTTAAAAATACTTAATTTTTCAATTTAACAAATAGTCAAGGGCGTCGTCCCGCTAGACTTATGTTGTCAATCACTGTCGCGTCGTTATTATATGTGAAATAAAAGCTATAATTAATTATTTTAGTTAATACTTATTGTATCGAAAGCACATTTCTAACTATTATTATTAATAGAAAACTCTTGATACCAAAATCAAACGACCTGTCCAAAACAGATTTGTAAATTTTAAAAGCTAACAAAATAAAACTTAAAATATTAGCAAAATTTCATGAGAAATGGGGTATGTCTAACAAATATATGTATGTGTGCTATGTCAGAAAGGTGTGGAAATTTTTTTATAAACAAAAGAAATTTGGAAAATACACTTATTCTGAATTTTTCCTTTAGATTATGAAAAAAAGTTTTTTAATATATTTCGAATGATAATTTTTTCGAGACTGACGACGTGTAATTTTGAAAAATCCCAAGTTTTCGTAAATATATGAAAAGTTTGAAGCTGAAGGTTTATTATTCCCAACTCTGTAAGATGATATATTTTATAATAGTTAATCATACCTTGACTCGGTGTGTATTTCCACTATTAGAATACAATTATTTTGTTCGTTAAAAAACTGAAAATTACAAGAGCTGACAAATATGGTATGAATTTACGGATATAATTAGTTGAAATTGTTTGTGCATAAACAGGTAGACGACCTTAATAATGAGTAAAGATTAAAACGACTACCTATTTATGTTTTTGTAATGGTTTATATTTTTTCATTTCACAAATGATAACCTTATAAATAAATATTAGTAACCCAGTCAATTTTTAATCTATTTTAATTTTGCAAAATGGAAAAGAACTATCTCTCCCAAATCTTTAGTTTTCACTTTCGAAAAATATTATAATTGAAAACCAAAAAAGTTAGAGAATTTTATCTTTGACTATGGATGTCATCATTGTTTATTAACCTTTAAAATTTATCTTTACTGAAAGTCTAAGTTCTATACTATTTGTGGAACAACTCTCAAAAATATTTATGAAACGATTGAGTTAAAATCGGTTATAAAATTTACACACACGTAATGCAAGTTCTAGTTGTCGCTTTAGGCTAGCGTGTGAGGAGCTTGAACACCTTTGTTTATAATGTTATGACGGGAATTCATCCGATATTTTGTCGAATCAGCATTCAGCCGGTATTTCATGGAATCCAAATTGTTGTTGGTCTGGCGACCCGAGGCAGGCGGCTGGCACTATAGAAGTTCATCGAATGATCAAGGATCCATCTAGAGACTTCTGAGAAGAAATATCTCAATACGGAGAGCTGACAAAAGGATTCATTCAGTATTCGATTGCCGTATATTTTAAACATCAGGTGAGTTTAGATCAACTGAAAGTGGCGGTTTATAAAAAAAAGAACTGGATGAAAGGGATTTAGTAATTAGTAGCAAGGAAAGTGAATTAATACAACGGCTAAAGCCCTAATAAATGGAGGTAAGAATCCTGATATTTGTTTGAAGTTTCTGGTAAAGGGGGCATGACTATGCTATTAAAGAAAGTGGAAGACAATTCTAAAAAAATTAAAGAGGCGTTAGAAGATAAATTAGTAGAAAATCCTAAAACCCTAGAAGAAAAATTACTAGAAACTTCTAAGTCTTTGGAAAATAAGGTACATAAATTACAAGGGAATTCTAAAAGCCTATAAAACAAATTACTAGAAAATTATAAAACTCTAAAAAAAATTAATAAAAAACTCTAAAATCTTGGAAAATTCTAAATACCTACGCCGAAGAAAATATGAAAAGCAGGGAACAGAAAAATTCAGAAATGCTGAATGAGAACATAGTCGAGAATGAAGCTCCGATAGAAGACCAAGGTGAAATCCGCAAAATAAAAGAACAGGTAGTCACAATACTCCACCAAAGACCAAAAACAGAAACAGTCCGGAAGTAGTGAATTCGATAATTGGCCTCGAAGGAGCAAAACACAAATTTAAACATCCTCAATTCGATGGAAAATAGTCATGGACTAACTATCGGTGCCAATTCGAGGCTGTAGCAAAGCTAAACGGATAGTCGGCAGAGGAGAAGGCAATTGCGTGAACCCTCGCTTTAAGATGGGATGCTACAGATAGTAAAGGAAGTCCTTACCGAAAAAAATCAACTGAGATGTTGGAAGGGTGGTAAGGAAAGCAACGGTCTTGCTTGTCGGAACATACCGCTGGAACAAGCCATAAGAATGCCTTATCGGAGAGAATATGCTCTGTTGATCGCAAACACTGTCAGCCAGCTGAAGAAACAGGGACTGTTTTTTGTAGAATTAGCTGTCAATGAACATTAGCAATCTGACGAAATCCAAAAAGACCAGAAATTAGATCCAAAGTTAAAGCAGGTTATTCGGTGGAAGGAAGAAGACCGCAACCCTATGTGGTAGGAGACTTCCCGATACTCACCCAGCGCAAAGTCCTACTAGGCTCACTGGAACTCCCTCATCCTGGAGAACGGACTCCTGAAGCGCGTGTTGGAAACTCCAGAGGAGGGCAAGGACAGAAAACAGAAATAGGAGAGAACGACATGACGAAGACCCTGGGATTTCAAAGATTATTGCCGGAAATCTACGGTTTGTGCAGCAAGTAATGGACCTCAAAACCGAGCAAAAGCTCCCATGGAGCAATATAACATGAACAGTCCATTGAAAGCGTAGCAATTGATGTTGCCAGTTCCTTTCCTGAATCTGACTCCGGAAATAAGTATATTGTGGTAGTGATGGACTATCTCAGTAACTGAGCAGAAGTTTATGCCTTGCCGAATCAAGAGATTACTGAATCAGACTCTGGAAATAAGTACATTGTGGTGGTGATGGATTATCTGAGTAAATGGGCAGAAGCTTATGCCTTGCCGAATCAAAGGGACTTGATAATTGCTAATATCCTTGTCAAAGAATGGATTATCCGTTTTGGTATTCCCTTGGAGTTGCACTTAGACCAAGGTAGAAATTTGGAGTCTAATCTAGTTCCAAGACGTCTGCAAACTACTAAAGATCAACAAAACACGAACGATAGAATTACACCCGCAATCCGATGGAATGGTAGAATGGATGAATAGAACCATTAACCGCCATTTGTCAAAGATAGTCCTAATGAGACTGGAATCAGTATTTTCACTTGTTTCTAATGGCATATTGCTCGTTTGTACACGATTCCACGGGTCAGACCCCGTTCAGTGTTATTATGGGACGAGAGTTACGGCTACCATGGGATTAAATGTTTGGATGCCCCCAGGAGAAGAGACTGCAGGTGAAGACGTCAAAGTTATGTCAATGGATGAACGACATCCATCAGCGAGTCCTGTTAAATATCGAGAATGGCAGTACCCGAATGAAGGAAGCATATGACATCAAACCCGAAGGCGGAAAGTTGATAATCTTGTTTGATTGTATAACTCGCATCGTTGTTGTATATATTTGGCACAATTTAAAATAATCTTACCAAATTCTAAAGAGGATGAACAATGTTGTATGCAAAATAAGAAAGCTACCTCGAGGAAAACCAAAGGTGGTACATTTTTTAACAGGTTAGTTGAGCAAGACCAAGGCGGGAGCATCCAACCACCCGAATGAGCAGAAAGGAACCTCGAAACCTGTTTGATGTTCAAATAGAATATTCTCTGACTCATTGCGTGGCTCGAGATCTCCGGATATCTAGAGGAATAGCCAAGTGTTTGCAACCAAGGACGGTCATTTCCAGAAGCTAAGGGAGCATCTCGAACATAAATAACTAGTGGGTACCAGAGACATCTATTTGGTAACGAAAACATTCTTACAGGACAAGCTAACATATAGCGATCTTTGGAAGACCTTGATAATTTGAGGACTGTGATGATGGAGAAGAACCTCATGAAATTGGCGGTCTCAAAGAGTAGAAGACTGTCAACTGTTATTTCCACAGAACGTCCGGTTGTCGAACTGGCAAGTCGTTCAATTATGAAGGAGTATGGGATATTCAGGAATGAAATAGTCTTAAGGAGGGGGCAATGTGATGGGAATTCATCCTATATTTCGTCGAGTCGGAATTAATCCCATATTTCGTGGAATCTAAAATGTTGTTATTCAAGCGGCTGGAGTTATGGAAATTCATCGAATTGCATCGAATGATCTAGAATCCATCTAGCGACTAGAGAAGAAATATATAATACGGAGAGCTGATGAAAGGATTTATTCAGTATTCGATTGCCGTATTGTTAACACCAGGTGTTTCATTTGTAAAAATTTGTGGAATAAATTATATGGAGTTCGACTGTGTTTTTAAATAACTCCATGAACCCGAAGAATAAAGAATTTGACTTTTGTAAACCTTCATATGTATTTTTGAATTACTTAACTTTTCTTATTTTAGTTTGAAACTATTAATGTTTACGGAAATGTATGAATAGTTTCTGTTATATGAAGTGAAATAATTTTCTATATAAATAACGTAAATAATACATTTTTTAGGTAAAACAATAAGGCAAGAGAATGGTCGGAATAGGACAATCAAATTAAACGGCTATTAAATGCTTGCCTTTTAATTGTGTTGTCCTATTTCAACCACTCTCTTGTCTTACTGATATTAAGGACACTAAGGACTTCTACAAAAAAAATTACTCTTTGGATTAGGGTCAAGAAGTTGTGATAAATTTGAGTAAAATTTTATATAATTTGATTTTCATTGGGATGTTCTCACCTCACATATTTTCTCTAATAGACGAGAATGGGAATTTGCAATAAGGACAGAATGTAGTTGCATAATTAAAAAAATCCGAGGTTACTGACTGTCATTTATAGAAAGTTGTCTCCACAGATGAATTAACAAATTAATGTAATTAAAAACAAATATCAAGTAGTTTTTGTTTTTTTTTTATGGTAACGACTATGATGCTCATCTCTATTTAATTCATTTAACTCAGTGTCCGGTTCCTTCTTCACATTTCTGATGAACATAGTAGTTGCGCAACAATATATCATGTTCCATTTTGTAATATTATTTGTATGAAAAGCCACACATATACACCTCATTATTTCAGCAAAATCTTGTCAAACTACGGGTGATCCAACTTTAGCTGGTTCTAAACCTAAGTTTCCAATTCATTTGGTGGGGGCCTTACTAAACTAACTTTCAATTCAATTGCATAAACCCTTGTACGTGACAGTTGGTAGCTGATTTAGTAGGAAGCATATTTTGAACATGACATTTGAGAATCAAATAATTTTTTTTAAAACAGTGATTCCCTACTACCATGGAAACCTAGTTTATCGCTTCCGGAACGTTAATAAGCTAAAACGTAATTTTTCATTAACATTTGAACAATTTTTTTCCTTCGGTAAGAAATAGCTGATGCAGTTTACAACTTGTAGGGTTAACATTGTAGATTTTTTTGTTTTCATACTAGAAGGTTTCCCAAAAGGGCAAATTCAAGGTCATGGGCAGATCTTTCTCTTCCATTTGGTATAAATGAAAAATATTAAATTAGTGGAAATCTAATATTTGCTAACAAAGCCGTTTGTGAAACGAAAAAAAGGTGTTAAAGCACTGCAAAAATATAAAAGTATCTCACTTTGACCATAACTTGACAAGCAGAAAAAACATTTTCATCCATTATATAGGATTTGGCAGGTATTTCAATTCTCTGTTCTCTGCTCTCGTAGTGCAACGATTCAGGTGACACGGGGAAAGATAAACTCATAAAAAATCGGTATTTTTTCAGTCATGATATACGTAGAGTAAATTTTCTGTATCAAACTAAACCTTTAAAAATGTGACATTTTTTGAAAGTTTCTCATTTTTCAAGAAAATTTTAAAATTTTTGAATAGGAGGAGTAGGAAGAGACTATCTTCCTTACGAAAGAAAACTGAATTAGAAACTCATATTCAGTATTTTAACCAATTATCATAAATTTTAACATTTAAACACACCTGTATTTTCGGAATGTCTCTCTTTTTAAAAGTGCTTTAATCACTAATTCAATCACAATGATATTATAATCTTAATTCTACTGGTTTAATTTAACAGTTGATACATTTTTTATCAATATTAAAAACAAATACAAATTCTACAGTGATTCATGTTTGCAATTGATATTTTTTTGTACTATAAATAGACTCCAAAAGATAATTATGTGTAGTGCAATTAATACGAAAATGTTGTGTTCGTACTACCGTCATATTTGACCTTCAGACATGTTTATGCTAGTATTGAAATTGTAATTAATCATGAGTATTCAATTTTTTGTCAATTGTTAACAATACGGGCAATACCTTTTAGCATTAACTAATAGGCAGTGTTGAACTCAGGACATTTCGATGTGTATAGCTATTTTAAGTGCATTAAAATTTAAACGGTTTAAATGTTAAATTATATATGTAACTTAACCCGAGCAGCCCATATGCTGTTGGGCGGCATAACGCTCCCCCCTCCTTCACCATTCTTAGACGTTCTCGTTACCAAAACACCATACAAGCAGTTTTAATTTACAGTTTACCGAAAACCAACACGCACCAATAGATACCTGAACGCGAGGTCACAATATCATCCAGAACAAACATGCAGTAATCCTACCTTATATTAGAGGTACCACCGACTATTGAGAAAGCACAACATAAAGCCTCACACTAATATAGGCAAAGTCCTCGGTAACCCGAAAGATAAAATCCAGTTAGAGCACCATGGAGTCTATAGTATATATTGTGGAGACTGTCAAAAGTCATACGTGGGAAGTACTAACCCACGCATTTCCATAAGAGCAAATGAGCATAACCTAAGCATCAGACTAAATAACGATGATACTGATTTTGGATTAGAATTTTGGGAAATGGTTACGAATACATGTGTAGGGAATCCGATGTTTCCTAAAATATTCATTTATCCAATGAAGCAACGTCTATATTGGAGTACGTAAAATCTTCAGTGGAAGAGGGACCGGTCACACTCAGTAATCTGTTAAAGTGAACGTTTGGACTGGCATAATAAATAACAGAATAACTGGACCATATTTTTTTGAGGGGGCACTAACTGAGACGAGTTAATTGGATTTTTACACAACATTTTAATATCTGACTTAAGACAACTTTTTCGTGACTCACATATGAAGGAATAACATTGCTATCTGAGAAACGATAAGATATACAAACATGATTAAATAACGAAAAAGTTGCGTTTTTTAGATCCCATTTCGTTTAAAACAAAAATACTGTTACGAGAATTCATCCGACAGCTGGTGCAATCGGCCATCAACCAATTCATGGAAGGGACATTATTCCGATAAATTCTGGGAACCCGAAATGTTTGTCTCTCCACAGGCGGACCGCTGCTGTTACTGGGAATTTCCTTAAAGCTTCCAGAACATGATGGAATTTCCCGATGGTTCGTGGACGTACCAGACAATTCCAAGATAAATGTATAAATAAGAAACAGCTGGCGATAGGAGGCATTCTGTTTTCGTCGGTCGTATTGAATACTTAAGTAGATATAAATTGTAAATAGTAGTTTTTGTGAATATAAATTTGTGTAAAAGTAGTGGAAATAAATTAGAGTGAGTTGGACTGTGTTTTTAAATAAATCCAAGAACTGAACAGAACCCGTGTGTGAAAATAAAAACATTACAATACGCTATCTCTTACCGTTCTCAAGTTATACGAGGAAATCTAAAAAATCTTTTTTTGTTTTTTGCCTCCAATACTAATGTTTTATTTAAGGAATATCTAAAAATGGTAAAGGAAAATGTTTTTTGACACATACTTTTACACATTAGACATCTGATCTTCACTGCTACGTTTCGTTTCTTCTGGTCTATCATCAACTATTGTTTTTTAAATATGGTCCTGCATTTTTTGTTAGAATATCGATAATGCATTGAAAAACTGATACACTGGTATAACATGGGTTAAATTTTATGCGACGTCTTGATCAAAAACTAATTTTCAAAGTAAAAAAAAATAGTTCAGTCCTACTTATAGCCTAAATACTCCAAATATCTTTTTTATATCAAGAAAACGATGTTTTTGGAAAAATTTAAAATATCAGAAAAATTGAGCTTTTGTTTTTTTAGTAAATTAATTAAAAATTGGTGAAATCAAGAAAATCAAAGTTGGTCCTTGATGACTTCTAAAATGTATATTATAGGTAAAAAATATTCTCATGAAAGTTGTAGGTATATCGAATGACATCGTCAAAGTCGCAAAATATTTTTTTTTGCTGTGCAAATTACAACAACCCGTTTACCGTTGTAACCGGGTGACCGCTTTTGCATTGCATTGTTAAATTATGTAAGTTCGGTCTCTAAGAATTTATCTTATATTAAAAATGACATTATTCGATGCCATTTTGTAGGCCTGTGCGATATTAAATTTAATGCTCTAGAAACTACAAATCATAGATGAGCTATTCACAAACACCCAGTCACCAGACTTTTCCCCGCTGTAAAATTAGCAACATTGTACTTATTTTTATGGTAAATTGAATTGTTGCTAAAATACTGAATATTTTATCACGAAATTGTTTACGTTAATTTAACAAGTAAAGGGGTATTTATTTTTAACAAATTTAAGCCCTTGTTGCTTTTCTGTATTCTTTATATGTGTGATCTCATGAAAGCAGGTAGGTACATCTATTTCTTTTAGTTTTCCATGTTTGTCGATCCATTGCTTTTTCATAAAAGTAATTAATTATTAAATTAATTTTGCTTCTTGTTACTAGCAACAAAAGAGAATTTGTTGACATTCTATTTTCTACCAAAACGTCATATAAAACATAACCTATGATATACCAATGTATTAGTCTTTCAATGCTTTGATATTCTAACAAAAAAGTTCAAGTATGTATTTAAAAAAAATAGTTGATTATGTTCAGAAGAAACGAAATATAGCAGTGAAGATTTAATGACGTTCATTTGTGTAAAAATATGAAAGTACCTATGTGTCAAGAAACTATTCCCTTTACAATTTTTCGTTTTATTTAAAACAAAGACACAAAAAACAATAAATGGCATTTTTGCTTTTTCTTGTATAACTTGAACTGTAAGAAATAGCGTATTTTTGTTTTAAGTAGTCAATTGGGCTTTCAAATACGCAACCTTTTCTCCATTTAATGGTGTTTGTATCTCTTACCCTTTCCTAGATAGCAATGTTATACCGTTATATGTTATATATATATATATATATATATATATATATATATATATATATATATATATATATATATATTTCTCCTGTGCGTGTGTATGTCACTGAACTCCTTCTAAACGGCTGAACCGATTTTAATGACATAATGTTTGGGTTTGGGTGGTTTAGATTCACAATTGGACCCAGTAGGTGGCACTAAGAAAGATCCGTTGATAGGAATTCATTTTATTTTCGACGTTTTTTTTTTATTTTTTAGCATATTAGAATACAGTTTATCGAATTCTACTCTCAAAAAACATTTGCTGAACTCGCTAATAGCTCCAAGCAACGTTTAGACAGATCAACATCTGTCGGGTCCGCTAGTTAACATTTAAATTTTTTGTTAAGAAATCTGTAATGTGACACTGCTTTAACATTTATGATTTAATGCATATATTAATATTCAGATATTCTGAAAAATTACATGTTTCAGGTTTTAAAGAAAAATATATGGCACTCTCTCGTGGTCTATCTTAGTAAAAGGCAATTTAAACTACCCTGATCGATTAAGCCGTTTAAATAAATCAGTAGAGATTCATTGAATGGCAGCCTTAACAACAGATTTTATACGGTTTTCTGGAAAAATGGGTCTTACATTATAGAATATTAGGTATATAGAATACTTCGGGATATTACGTAACTGAGTACAGTTTAAATTATCCAAATCGATTAAATCGTTTTAAGTTAATCGGCGAACATCGATCAAAAAGATTCCCACGAGTTGAAACAAAAATTGGATAAGAATCACATAGGGAATCTGAAAAATCTGAGCACTAACTGAATAAGAATAATGTTATGGCTTTTCTACTTTTACACCTATATTTGTATTATTTGGATATTTTTTGATTTTGTGAAAAATAAAGAAGTAGTACATACATAAAAAATGAATAAAAATGAAACAGGGTAACTGTAAACAAGAATAGTTAGCATGAAAAGTCGTAGCGATTCTATAGCAGAAACATGGAGTGGCTAGAAAAAACGTTCATAGTGCAAGAAAAACAATTTAGATATAACACCGTACGATCAAAGAAGAAAACAATTAACACATTAGTAGTAGAAATTAGTTGCAGCAAAGTAGAAAGAACAGAATGTATAACAAATTAAGGTGAATGAATTAATTTTTTTTTTCATATTAGTTCAATAATTAATGATAATTTAATGCAAAGATGGAGAATAAGTGTTTTAGGATTAGACTTATTGTAAATTATTTATATTATAGTTTAAATTCAATAATAAAATTGTCCTGGTAGAAAGTGACATTAATAACACAACTACGAGTATAGAGGGTGTACTGTAAAAGATACCGTAAGGTATCTTTTACTTTTAATTCACAAAACATTCGATATTGTCTAAAAGAAATGAAATATATTAACAAACAATAATATATAATTTCAATGCAATGACTATGTAAGAGAACAAACAACTTTGGAATTATTTTTTCATTTTGATTTTTTAACTTAATAAAAATGTTGAAGTTTTATCCCATTTTAGAAGTTCTTCGAGTGGTAAAAAAATGTAAAACTTTAATGTACGAATATACAGATTAATTAACCTCTTATTAAATCCTACATAAACTATTCATATTTTAAATTTTATGTGTGCATCCAAAGTTATATTATCTTTTTTTAAAACCTAAATAGGGGTTAAAAGGAAAAATAAAATCGGTATAGCTTAAACATATTTTATTTTACAAATTACTCCGAAAAATTTATTACATAAACCTAGCTGGTATATTATAACATTTATATTTGATGGTATTACAATATATTTTATTCCAATATTCAAAACACCCTATATAAACAGTTATATAATGGTAGGACAAGCAGATATTGATGCTTTTTTAATCTAAATTCTTATTAATCCAATTCACCCTGTTCATGCAGAAAAACCTCCGTGAAACTTTCATACTGCATCAGGATCTGAAAACACTGCCCTTAAATTAATATTATATTGCCTGTTCGGGTCAATATTTAAAAGCAGTGGTCACAAAGAAATTTGTTCTAAGTCTGGGAGACATTCATGTTATCAAAGCGCTTCTCTAAATCTTCCTCTCGAGTAGATGACTTAGAATTATCTTGATCAATTACGATGACATCCTGTACCTCAGAGGTATCCTTATTGCATCTACCCCTTGGTGTTTTTTTATTATTACTTTTAGATCGGCTTTTCCTACCCCTGGACCTGGATCGTGAATGCCCTCTATCTCGCCTATGATGTCCTCTTCCTCTTCTCCTGCAACATACTTCCATATGATTGTATTCCTCATTAGTTTCTGGTCCTGTTGTTGCCTCACAATTTGTTTCCTCAGTCTCAGAGGTGTAATAATGATGAGGAAAACCATTATGACCATGACGATGGTGAGAATGATGATGTGGATAATGATGACGCCAATGTCCAAAAGGTTGAGGGGATCTACGCACTTTTAGATGATGTTTATGATGAGTTTTGCCTTTGTAATGCCGAGAGTGGGAATTAGATCTGGACCTGCTTCTAGAACTACTTCTGCTTCTGGATCGCGATCTAACATTTCCAAGAAGTACTTTTTCTATATTTAGATAAATGATGCCATGTGTGTCCTTAAATTTGTCGAGTAATTCCTTTATTCGTTCTTGGATTAATTTGTTAATATTTGGATCATCTGAGTTACTTGCACCTATAGAGTAAATCACTGGTCCAGAATTTGACTTGGTCTCCATATCGACGAGAATCCAAACAGCTTAAATTTTTTTTTAATAAATTGATTTTTACCAATAATTAACAATTACAGCTTGTTAGAAAATCGCTTGTTACAAAATTCTTTTGTTGCTTATCTTACCGATCACTTTCACACTGTATGCACGCACTACCGGTTGAATTTAACACGATGAGGCAAATACTGACACTGTACGTGAGCACTGTGATTGTGCCATTTAAAGCCGAACGATTGTACAAAGTTGCATCGCATTTCATAATTTTATTCAACATATGAATTTTTTATTGTATTGCGCAATATGACGAAATGAAGTATATCAGCACAGGATCGGAATCAGACTTTTATTCTCTGTAAACAGATTTTAAAGAGATTCATTAGTTCTAAAAGTTCAACTACACAGTAGGGATTAATTAATATTAATAATATTATAATAGTAAAAATTAAAAAGTCAAAATTCCTACACTTACAAACAAAACAAAACTATAACGTATAGTTTGTTTTGGAAATATTGAATATACCATATATTTGGATTAATTGACAACTTTTAATTATTTGAAAGGGTTTTTGAAGTGTTTGTTAGGAAGTAAGAGTACAGCAGTTTTTTCTCGGGGCTGTAGGGGTTAATGTGAAATAATTTGGTAGTTTATTATAACTGCATATATTGAGGAATTAATATGTATGTTAATTAAATTTAATTAACGAGAAATATTTAATAGAAGATAAGTTGAACAACAGTTCCCTACAACGGAAAAAATCCTGCTTCGAAATGTACGAAACAAGAAAATGTTCTTCTTTGAAAAATCTTGTCTACATATTATTCCATTATTTATCATCTAATAAGTCGACAAGCTATTTATTTGTATTTAAGACATAGATTTAGTGTTTTTTAAAGGTAAGCCGTAGTTGCATGCCACCTTTCTTTAGGTCACCAACGACTATGAGGTTCTACATTTGACCTGATGTTCTGAAGACAGGGAAAATGAATGTTCAACATTGTCTTAAGTGTTATATTAAAAAACTCGAATGATTTTATTCTGTTAATTTGGATTCACTATATTTCAATTACTAATTTATTTTCATTTTTTATTTAGGGTTCCGTATATACAATATACGGCTACCCTTATAATATCACTCCGGATTTCTCCCTTTTTCACATCACAGCAATTTTCTCCTAAACAACTGGAAAGGTTGAGATTTGGTATCAGTGTATAATTTGGTGATCCGATCAGAACTACATATCGGAAATGAAGAAATTTTGATTTTAGGGGTCCTTCTGGGGGAAAAACTAAAAAAATCACCGAAACTGTAAGAAGTATAATTTTGAAAAAAATTTCAGATATAGGGTCACATCTGAATTTTACCGGAAAAATAAGTAGAAATGTCTATTATTAATTTTGGGGAGCAAATTACAGAATTAAATGGAAAATATAAAATGAAAGGGCTCATTATGGCGAAAAGAAATATATTTTTTTCATGTTTTCAAAATAAATTATTTTAAAGATATGAACAAAAATATAAAATTTTTACCCATTCCTCCTACCTTATCTCCGACACTATAAGCCGTAAAATTTGGAAAAAAATTAGAGTTATAGGCTCTCTCCTGAGTTTGACTGGAAAACCCTAATATTAATTTTAGGGGGCAAATTACAGAATCAAATGAAAAATATAAAATTAAAATTGTCTCTAACGCATCATATAATGTATCAAATGAAAGAGCTCATTATGGCGAAAACAAATATATATATTTTTTAATATTTTTAAAATAAATTATTTTAAAGATATTAACAAAAATATACATTTTTTTACCCATTCCCCCTACCTTATCTCTGAAACTATTAGACCTAAAAATTAGGGATATAAGACTTCACCTGAACTTTACTGGAAAAATAAGGAGAAACCCCTAATATTAATTTTAGGGGGCAAAAACAGCAAAAATGGAAAACTTAAAATCAAAATTATTTCTAACGGATCTTGTAGTATAACAAATCAAATGACGAATACAAAATTTTTTTTTTCATATTTTTAAAATGAATATTTTAAAATATGTTAACAAAAATATTTAAAACACTTTCCCATTCCCCCTTTATTCCCCAAACTATAAGACCTAAAATTTTTTATTTACAGGAAAAATAGGAAGAAATCCCTAATATTAATTTTGGGGGCCAAATTATAGACATAAACAGAAAAAAAAATTAACGTGTAATGCAATACATCAAATGAAAGGAGTAATTATGAGGAATGCAATTATATATTTTTCATATTTCTAAAATTAATTGTTTACAAGATATTAACAAAAAAATATAAAAATTCTCATTTCTCGCTTTTTTTTCGAAACCATACTACCTAAAATTTTGAAAATATATAGGGGTACTGGGGCTCACTGAAATGTATAATAAAAATAGTAGATAACCCCAATATTAATTTTGGGGACAAATTATAGAGTTAAATGGAAAATAAAAATTAAATTTTCAAACGCATCATGTAATTTATCAAATAAAAAGTTCATTACGTGAATTACAAATTTATCATATTTTTAAATCATTTGTTTAAAAGATATTAACAAAAATATTAAACATCGAGTTAATTCTCACTTTAGAAATTACACTATTTACATTTTGAAAAATATATTTTATTTGTATTTTCAAATAATTTGAATAACAGATTTAATAATTTATAATTTAAAACTTGATCTACTTTGCCCTTTATCTTCCAGTCTACAGAGCCTCCAAATTCAGACAGTAGATTATAAAAGGCTTCCCTGAAAGTTTATTAGTAAAATAAAACTCTAATGTTAATTTTTGGGGGCCAAAGTAGAAAATTAAATACATATGTATTCTTATCAAAATCAAGCGAATCGTGAAGTAGATAAAATAAAAAATTTATGTGTGGAAAATGAAAGTGTATAGTATTTATAAATTTAACTTTTCGTTTAAAAGATATTAGGGTAAATATAAGAATGCACTCATTCCCTGCTTGTCGGAAACTGGAATATTAGAATCTTGAAGGTGGTACGGAACACTTAGTATGCGAGTCCAACCAAATTTATCATATTTTTAAATCATTTGTTTAAAAGATATTAACAAAAATATTAAACACGACTTAATTCCCACTTTAGAAATTACACTATCTAAATTTTGGAAAAATATATTTTATTTGTGTTTTAAAATAATTTGTTTAAAATATTTAATAACTTATAATTTAAAACTTCACCTATTTTCCCTTTTATCTTCCAATCTACAGAGCCTAAAATTCAGACAGTAGATTATAAAATACTTCCCTGAAAGTTTATTAGTAAAATAAAAAAGTTAATTTTGGGGGCCAAATTAGAAAATTAAATACATATTTTAAAAAAAATCAAGCAAATCATGTAGCAGATAAAATAAAAAGTCTATGTGTGGAAAATAAAAGTGTATATTTTTTTATGAATTTAAAACGCTTCCTTTAAAAAATATTAGGGTAAATATAAGAAGACGAACTCATTCCCTGCTTGTCTGAAACTGCAATATTAGAAAAAGATATACTTTGATTCACCTACATTGTATCAAATCTTGAAGGTGGTACGGAACCCTTAGTATGCGAGAGTAGTTAAACTACCGGGATGATATGACACTTCGATGGCATGTCCCTCAAACTGTCCACCGTAATAGGGGGGTCCTCAGTTCTTGCAGAAGACATCATCAATGCCTAGAGGGTTGTTTGTCACATTGTCACCAAAAAATTGTCGCAATGGTTAGGGTGACAAAGAGACATCTTAGGTGTGACAAAGTTGACAAAAAGTGACAATTTGGCTAGACGTAGATGGTGAAGAGATCGCCAATAACCAGAAGGGTTTGCTGGGAAAAGCGTATCGCTTATCAGTAGTTTTGATCTCTTCTTCTTCGCTAGCTGTTTGTCTATCCTTGTTTAGCCAAGGCTGTCCTTGTCTGGCTTGTACGAGGGGTGGGCTAACCTAGCGTATCGCTTATCAGTAGTTTTGATCTCTTCTTCTTCGGTAGAATGTATATTTTTGTGGTCTTTGTCTAACACAACAAATTTCATTACGTTAAAAAAATATGAGCAACTTACTCTCTTTGTTTAATACATAGTTACCGTTTTATTAATTAATGTACCTAATATATGTATAAATATAAAAAACGTAATTTTTTGTATTGACAAATTTTGCTAAAAAATAAAATTTTTGCTTCCTTTCTATAATAAAATAAATTTCATTATGATAAAGAAAAATGAGCCACTTATTCTCTTTTTAATAGTTACCATATTATTAATTAGTGTACCTAATACATGTATAAATAAAAAACTTAACTTTTTATATTGACAAATTTTGCTAAAAAATACCTTATTCGAAAAATAATTTAAACAATTAAAAACAGCTGCATTATTATTTCCAATAACAAGGTCGGGAATGCTTGATAAATTGAATCATTAATTCATTATCATGAAAGAAGACCAAACATGTGAAATTTTATTTACAAACATCTAATTATTTACAACTGTCTATCGCTGCATTGATAACACTGCAAATTTTAATCATTAATTAATTATTATGAAAGAAGACCAAACATGTGAAATTTTATTTACAAACGTCTGACTTTTTAGTTTATATGCGTGTATCTCTACATTAATAAAATGTTGCAATGTGAAATTCCATTTCGAAATTATGTGATTTTTTCATTTATAATTAGTGCTTAGATAAAATTTTGTAAACCTAAGATGTTGATACAATTGAAAAAATCTCTAGGAAATAATAATTTACTGCCTATAAAAGGTACAGAACTTGCAGTGAAAAACAAGTGAGTTTCAGTGTAAAAAGGTGCAAAAATAACAAAACAACATGTAAGTAAATATGTACTATTTATTATTAAAATATTTCTAATTCAATAAGATTTTTTTATTACATCTATTTAATTCTTGTATACAACTTGTATAGTTCCACTGTAATAAAGCAACATAATGATGTGATATATTTTTACTAAAATCATTAGATGAGGTTGTTGTACAGGGTGGAACTCGAAATCTTAGTTCTGCATACTTGGAGGCCCATATATCACTGTCTGCCTTAAATCCTGCACTGAGTGAGAGGCATGCTGCCAAATCTGATCGAACTTCAAGCAGATTTGTTCTCGATTCATTTAGCGATTTTTTTAGAGCAATTAATTCATTTAAAGTAGCCATATGTGTTTCTTCCAACTGTTTAATGGTTGCCTGATACTCTGTTTCAGTTTTCATCATACTAAGGGTTGTGTTCTCGTTTTCAATTAATGATTCAGATACGGCAGTTGCAAAATTATTAGTTTTATTTCTTAATTCTGTTATGTTTCCTTGTCTTGTAGAATATAGCTTAAATTCAGGATACTTTGATAACAGTTTACTAAAACTGATTTGTAAAGAAGTTTGGTTTGCCAATTCATGTGTTATATATAAGCTTCCATTATGTGGTGAGTATTCAGAGAAAAACACTTCATTTCCAATAACAATACATAGTGAACATAAATTAAGAATAATGTTTATAAACATTTTTCTTTATTATTTATTCTTCGTTTAATAACCACAATGTGCACTGTAGACAAATACTACAATATTTGTATTTTGATCTTCTTGGTGTATTTTGAGTGAAACTTCTTGTTGTATTTCTTGCACACTGTAAAGTTACAATAGTAAAGAGTAAACTTTCAGTGTTTTTAAAACAATTTGTACAAGTATAAGCAATGGATACGTTCATACTGTTAATTTAATAGACTGTATTTGATATTTATTTAAGATTCTCCCCTCTTTTAGTTTAAGATATAGAGTTGCGCTGTTACAAAAAATTGTAATGGTTCTAAATAAACAATTTATAATATTTTTTATTTATATTACATAATATTTTTACATTGTTCTTACAACATTAGTTAAAGGATTATATTTTACAAGGCGATCATGAAGAATGAGACAATATGCAGTGGTTTTTTCTGGTATATTTTTGCTTGTTTCAAATTCTAATCTGACATCAACAGCTCCACCTTTAATGGTATCTATTTGTCGGCTACAGTCAATTACAAATAATGTGATTTGTTTGGAAAAGTCTTC
Organism: Octodonta nipae; assembly: GCA_034190945.1. NCBI lineage: Eukaryota > Metazoa > Arthropoda > Insecta > Coleoptera > Chrysomelidae > Octodonta > Octodonta nipae. The sequence goes on along the minus strand of CM067217.1, from coordinate 65,733,777 downwards.
TGGTGTTATAGAAACTTGTATGAATTCTCTGTTATAATAAACCGCTTGGAAGTTGGCAAACATTTCATAAAGTGTTGCAAAATTCTTTTGATCAAAATTGAGATTTAAATTATCATATGGGTAAACTTCAGAATTTAAATACAATTTTATATTTGTGATGTTACAGTGATCAAATTCTGACATAGTCTTGTGAATATTATTTTTTCGATCAGTATGGAATGCTACAATAACAAAACGAGGTTTTTCCAGTTGGCTTGTCGTTTTCACTGCCCATGTATGTTTTTGACTTTGCTGTAAAAGTGGATACTCTAATAACTCCCAGGAACGAAAGCCGATAGGCAAGTCTTTTCCACGTTCTATATATTGCAAAAATTGGATTTTGTGAGCATCAGATAATGACACATGAGGTACTTTCCAAACAACTTTATTTAGGTGAACTTTTGGTTTTTCTGTAGCTACAGAACTAACTGCAGCGTTGGTGTCTGTATTGGCACGTACCAAAATTAAATTTTGACTTGCTGAAATCACTAGACGGCGAAAATCCTCACAAAAGCCAAGTAGTAATTTTAGAGGAATGCATACTGCAAAATTTCCATTAGCATCACACATATTTGGAGTGCCTTCAAGATTCCATCCTGCATTATACCATCGAATTATTTCATTTTTTGAATATGATAGATAGGTTTTAATCGTTGATGTGATTCCGGGATTTCTTGTTCGATCGACTACTGTTCCACCAAGTTCATAACGAATTTCTTCAAAGAGGAATGCAAAACCATTATTAATGAATCTTAGTGTTGGACTGTACTTATTTTCTGAGTTTAAAAGTTTTCCTTCTAGGTACAGAAAACTTTGAGAAGGTAGAGTGTACACGTCTTGAGTTTGTATAGGGATTCTTATCTCATCATTATTGAAAAATGTAGTATTTGCATAAGGTGTGTAGGAATGATATTCAAAATTGGTTATAGCATTATCCACAAGCACATTATCAGCCACTCGTAGTATGTTAAGCGTCATTTTTTTGTTTAAACACACACCGAAACAAACAGAAAAGTTTTTTGAGTCTTACACTTATACTTAATTTTATTCTGCAAATGAATGCTTTGAATTGTCCTCTCTCTATAGTGTTCTTCTTTTTCTTCTTATTTTTTTCTTCTTTATGTTTAGCCGTTGTTAAGTTCGTACCTTGAATCCCAAAGATACTAAAAATTGCTTATTGATAGGTGTTAACTGTTTCACTTGTTGCTTGATACTGGCGTTTTTATAGATTGGCTGTAGATATTTTATAGGTTGTTCCTGTTGTGATAAATAATTAGATGGATTATCATATATGAAAACCATGTCAATTAAGTCGTTTTAAATGCAATCTTATCGTAACAACTTCACTTTTAAAATTAACCAAATTTCCATTTTGGTCTGTTATTTTAATAATAATCTCATTTATATATCTTGTATTGATTGGTAGATAAATAACGTTGGTGGGGTTTTCAACAATTTTGTAACCAGGGGGAACGTTGGGGTAAAACATATGGATTATATGGACAGGTACATCATTGTTGAAAGAATTCTGAATTAAATTGCATTCAATGCAAATAGCATTTACTTTTGAAATGCTGATTGGATAATCTGAATAGTGCCATTTCTTAGGTTTTAATTTTCTATTTTCAAATCCTAATAAAGGACCAATGGTGTTAGATTTCTCAAAATCAATTTCTTTGTTACATTTTATTTCACATTTAAATGTGTTATGATTAGCTCTCAATATTAATACAGGTTTTTCTGTTTTTTTATTTTTCTTATTATCATCTTTTTCCACAGGTTTCAAATTCTTCTGTATAGGTTGTGACGATAATACAGATGGTACAGCTGTCTCCTTTTGTTGTTCTTCATGATCAGTTAGCAAAGTGTGAAGCGTTTTTTCAATATCCTGTATTTCATAGGTGCCCACCGGTAATTCTAATTTCATACCGTTAATATAAAACTTGTTGTTGGTTTCATCGATATTTGAGATGGTATTAAAGGTCATAAAATCAATTAACCCCATGACATACGTAGCATCATCTTCTAGAATAATTGGTGGGTAAATCTTGTTACTGAGAATAGAAGCACGTTCAGAGAACGTAAATGTATATGAAGACATCTTAATCTGTCAAAGGTTACCAAATAACTAAAACTATTTGTATGGTTTTATTAAATATATTCACTTAATTATTTTTACTATTTACAATTTTCAACTAAATTATTATTACGTAGTTATTAACAAGTTTCAACTCGCATTAATACTAATGTTTCCTTTCGGCACCTGGTACAATATGAGACCCTTTGAATTCCATAATCTGTACATATACCAGACTTGTAAACTTGAAAACTTGCACCACAATCATCACATTTAAAAGTTAGTATTATACCTCTTCTATTGTCTGCCATTTTGTTTTTTAATTACCTCTTGAAGCACAACACACAGAGCAGCTTGTATTTAGTAATTTTCTTTGCATGGGTGTTCCACAATATAGACAATAAACAGTAGAGCTAGAGCTCCGTTTTTCACTAATTATTCTTTTAGTTCCACACTTGTTACACCAGCAATCCATAAGAACTGTACACTGATAATGTCCATCGGTAGGAACAGGCATTTAAAAAAAAAAATATGAATGTATATTGTTCAAAGGTTTTCAAAGTAATGAGACAAATTTGATTTGTTTACGCCTTTTATTGAGATAAAAAATATAAACATAAGTGTCCACAATTAAAACTGTTATAGTTCTGAAACTTATTATAGTTATATACAATTTTACATAGTTCAGTGGAATTAAAATATTTTATAACTTCAAATGGAGGCCTAAGGTTTCCAAAGCTATCAAAATAGTTCACTGTTGAACCGTTTTTCTTATATGCTGTCCAATGAGTTCCAGGACCAATTGTAGAATCTAAGTTGATAATTCCTCTTTCAATTTTATGAATTTTTTTAGGTAAATTGTCTCTCATGAACACTCCTCGGAAATTTGGAATTTTCCAGATTTTTGCATATTTATCTATATCAATATTTGTTAGCGGACGTTGTGGTAGTTTTTTGGAGGGTGTAAAAAAAGACCGAAGCCTTTTTTGTAAGGACGTAAGTATAGTCCTTTTCCTCCTACAGCAATAGACTCCATTTGTCTATTATGTCGTTTAGCTTCCTCTAATTTTTGTTTTGCCATCTTAGCATCATTTATTACTTTTGCAACAGCTGATCCTCCTGCAGCGATCGATCCCAACGCAGAAAGTCCTGCAAAAATGGGAATAAGGGGTAAAATACCACCCTTCTTAGGTACTTGTATGATACGAGGTGGAGTAGACTTGATATGTTTCTTAATTGATTTAGCAGATTTCAATGCAACTTTTATGGCAGCACCTAAAGTACGAGGTTTATGTTTAAGCACATGTTTCCTTATTTGACTTATAGCTCTTGTAAACCCTAGACATTTTCTGCTCGGTTTTTTCTTCAACACTCCACTTTTTCTTAACTTTTTTGTTTTACATCTCGACTTTATTTTAACCATACTTCTCTCTTGATTATAGTACGTTTTATATGAATGTTCAGTAAATACTGATAAAATTTTAAGAGAAACTATTTTTTATACTAATTGATTCTGTTCGCTTTTGACACTGGGGTAGTGTCATCTTCAAAACCACCATCACTATCATCTAGTTTTCGTTTTCGATTTTGTTGATTGTCAAAAATAAGAGGTTCATCTAAATCAAGTTTTAACTTTTTAGGAATTACTTCGTCATCATTAAGTTGTAATTTTCTTTCACCCACTCGAAATTTACGAGTTTGAGGAGATATTAGACGACGTTTTATATTTTCAGAATTATAAATGTCATCATCACTGGTATCCCTTTTACGTTTTCGGTTATATTCAATTTCCATATTCATATCAATTTCTTGAGGTTCATTTACAGGTTTTTCTTTTTTGTTTATTTTTTTTATTTGAACCTTTGGTTTTCTTCGTCTCCTTTGTGATGGTATTTTTTTAATGGATTCCACATCATTACCATTCAAAATTGTTATGCCGTCTTGTATATTCTTGAGAGTATTTTCAATCATAAGTTTAGTTTTTTCCATTAACTTTACACACTTTCGAATCGTTTGTTTATTAGTAGGTCTTTTCAAGCCCATACCTAATTTCACTTTAGTTTTCATTGCTCCTGCAATACCGAGAGCTGCTATTCGTTCACCTACAGATGCGTCTTTAGAATGAAATCTCTGAAGAGCTTCTTCAGCTAATATTTTATCTGCCTTATGACGTAACTTTGTATCACTTTCACTTTCATAAAATTTATCGTGTTTTAAACAGCTAGCATCTAGTGGATTTGTTGGTAGACTTCCTTGTAATAGACGTTGTTTGAGTTTTGTTCCAGGCCCACAATAATTATAACCTGGTATATGCATTTCAAACGGTAAATTATTTATAGCTGAATTTAATAAACCTTGACCTGAATATAACTTCATGATGTTGTTTCATTAACTATCACCTTAAAACTAACATATATTATTTGTTTTATGAATATTTATCTCATTTTATAGTAATGTGTCAAAGAATGAAAATGATAATTTCAATAGTATACCTGAAAATAAAAAGCATGGTCCATTGTTTCCGTCAACTGTGAGGTGTATTCTGGTGGGGCCAAGCAATTGCGGTAAAACCAATGTTATGGTTAATCTAATTGAACACTTGAACGGGCTGAGATTTGAGAATGTTTATGTTTATTCAAAGTCGTTGTATCAACCGAAATATGTTTATCTGGAGAAGTTACTAAAGCCAATACAAGGCATCGGTTATTACCCGTTCAATGCTAGCGAAAATATTCTACATCCTTCAGAAGCAAAAAAAAATTCAATATTTATATTTGATGATGTGGCTTGTGACAATCAAGATGTTATACGTCAATATTTCTCTATGGGAAGGCACAGTCTAGTGGACTCGTTTTATCTGTCTCAGACGTATGCGAAGGTTCCAAAACATCTCATTCGAGATAACGCAAATTTTTTGGTTCTTTTCAAACAAGATGATTTGAATTTGAAACATGTTTATAATGATCATATTGGTAGTGACATGTCGTTTGAACAGTTTAAAAGCTTATGCGCCATGTGTTGGTACAGACCATATGGATTTTTATGTATCTGTAAAGACAGCAACATCAATGAGGGACGTTACAGAAGGGGTTTTGATCACTATATATGTTTCGAATAAGACAATTAATTTCAGTACAATCATTAACATCATAAGTGTAAGATATATCAGAAACTGATTGAACCAGATCAATAGCGGATAATAGCAGATAAAAGCGGATCAAAAGCGGATCGAAAGCGGATTAAAAGCGGATCAAAAGCTCATGACAACCAGATACTAACTGTCTAATTAGCAACATGAATCTATCAGAGAAGGAACTAAAAAAACGTCTTGTACAGAAACGTAGAATTGTAAAAGAAAAATTACAGCTTCTCAAACATGGTGAAATTGTTAAGGAAAAGTTATTTTCTCCCATAACAAAACATCTAAAGGACATTGAAAGTAAACTGAGTCACAAGGAACATAAAATGGATGGAGCTAATAAGATGGAAGAAGAGAAAACTTTTTTTAAAACTGAGGATCCTAGTCATGTTGATGAGGAAAAAGATTTTATTTTTAACGATGAATTATACCCATCAATACTATCACATCAAGCTGAATCACTGTATCAGGAAACACCGAAGATTCCTCGTAAACTTTCAACGAGTTTATCCACACCTACAGGTCAGTTACGACTATTGCAAGATGAAAATGAAGATCCGAGTGAAAATAAAATGACAATTCTTCAAGAAATCACATCTGATGATGAGATAGGATCATTACATTCTCCTGCAACACCTGGACGGTTTGCTGATATTGCTGAAAAATCCTATGTTGACTATTTAGACCAGTATGATCCATTACCCAGAAAATATATAAATGACATGTATTATGATGATGATAATAAGGAATTTGATCATAAGTATGGTGTCAGATTAGATACCGATACTGAGAAACTTATGATTGGTGACTCAAGATTAGATATTGATGGATCTGATATTATCGTTAAGAAGAAACGATATCGAGGTAGTATGGGGTTATATGAATTATTGTTCAAAAAACGACCGAAAGGCTACTCTAAAGAAGATGAAGATAATTATAAACAAATTGTAGCAAAAACTAATGCTCATAGACGTTATTATAAACCTAACAAACAAATAGATGGTAGCAAAATGAAAAATATAAAAAAATTATTGCTCCTATGGTGGCAGGGAAAGGAATTTTTATGGAAGTGGATAACAATAAAATTGATTACGTTCATTGGGATGATCCAAATGAACTTGTTGATAGGTTACGATTACTACTCGCTTCACAAACAGCAGGACATACAGGCCACACAAACGAAATAACATCAATTATTGAGGAATTGAGAGAGGCTGGTATAATTATTTAAAAATGAACTCTAATAGTAGTGTGAAGCGGCAAATAGTTGAAGAAATCCATAAAGCAGCCAGGATAAATTTTAAAAGACGAAAAGTCATTATTAAATCTTTAGATGATCTCTTTCAAGCTGATTTAGTGGAAATACATATTGGTTGTAATCAATTGTTTTTCAAAATTTGTTTGGGCCTATCCCATAAAGTCAAAAAATAAGTCTGAGGTTTGCTCAGCCATGGAGAAAGTTTTAAAACAGCAAACACCTAAGAATCTGCAGACTGATGCTGGTACAGAATTTTTCAATAAAGATTTTAAGAAGTTAATGAACAAATATAAGGTGAATCATTATAAGGTGTTTAGCGAGAAAAAAGCGTCAATTGTGGAACGAGTAAATCGAACTTTGAAAAACATGATGTGGAAAGAATTCAGTTTACAGGGTCATTACAAATGGCTGAATATTTTACCGGAAATCGTGAGAAAATATAATAATACCAAACATCGAACCATAGGTATGAAACCATTTGAGGTTACAAAAAGAGATGAAAAACATTTATTGAAAACAGTCTATAGCAGAATAAAAGTAGCATCAAAGAAACGGAAATTTCTAGTTGGTGATTATGTTCGTATATCAAAATTACGAGGAGTTTTTGATAAAAAATACCAACCAAATTGGTCCACAGAGATATTCAAGATAAGGAAAGTTCAGCTTACAAATCCAACAACATACCTGCTGGTTGATGAAAACAATCATGACATTTTGGGTGGTTTCTATGAAGAACAATTGTTAAAAGTTAAATATCCCAATGCATTTCTAATTGAACGGATCTTGAAACGAAAGAAACCCAATAAAATTTTTGTAAAGTGGTTAGGTTTTGATGATAAACATAACAGTTGGATACAGGCAGATGACCTTGAAAATTGATATAAAACTGTTAAATAATTATCACTTTCTTTAATATTGTATTATTGTTCAACTTAATCAGTTCGAGTCGTCAAGTATTTGTGCAGTTACAATGTTTATCGTGGATTTGCAGTACTTTCAGTATGGAGATGCTATTTTGTGTAAGGAAATTGCAATCATTAATGTAGAAAACGGCTGGTACTCGCACAAATTTGTTACAATGCCTGTCAGTTTTAATCATTTGACTGATACCATTCAACAACACATGGTGTATACAAAAAAAGAGCATCATGGATTAGAATGGAATAATAATGATTGTTTAAGGTATGAACAAATATCTGAATACATAAAAAATTGTATTAAGTGTGATAAGACTCTGGTATTAGTCAAAGGATTAGAGAAGAAACGTTGGCTGGAGAAACTGATTCCTAATAAGGTTGTGGACTTATTAGAAGAAAGCTGCCCTTCCATAGAGAAATTAAAGCTGTTTTTAAAGTCACATCATTGTAATCAACATGTATATAGTAATAAATTAAACTGTGCAGTAGAAAATGTAAATTTGTTAAGAAATTGGTATGTGTATTGTAGGAAATAAAACTCTTAAAAATCAAATCATCTTTTTTTATTTAAATTAATCTATATATATATAAATTAAAAGAGGAACTAACATAACTCAGTGACATCAAATACTTGTGATTCTTGAAATTCGGAATCATTAATCTCCAATTCTTTTAGGTTGGACCATTTCAATTTTTTCGTCGTGGGTTGACCAGACAACTGATGTTTCCTTTCCTCTAACTGTTCCAATTGCTGTAGTTCCTCATCATCTTCAAGGTTAAAATTAAATCGGGTGACAGCTTTCTCAAATAATAGAAGTTCCTCATCCGACTCTATGTTCATTCGAACATACTTAACTGGAAGATTGCCGAACTTTTTTTTCAACGTTTGTTCCCTTGGGGAATACGTTAAAGCAACTGATACAGCATTTCGCTTTAATTTGATTTCCTTCACACCATAACTGTAATCATAAGAAAAAAAAAACATAAACACCTATTGATGAAAGAAAATTTAAAAAACTTACCGAAAAATTTGTTTCATCACCACCAATGCCATATTTAGCGGGAATTTTGTTGAATCTTGGGTTGTTATTAATAAAGTTGTTGGAACGGTGGCCATGTTTGCTGTTATTTAAAATTCAAAAGTTTAAACTGAATATAGTGAGCAGCTCACAAGCATTTATATATTAAAACTGATATGGAAAAAATTACCATTTACAATTTATCTAATAATATTAAGAATATTTTTCGGTTATCAATAAATATTATGATGATATGTTTATAAATTTAGACAAACAATTACAAATATGGTCTGACTACCATAATGTTCGTGGGAGGAGTTTATTGTGACGGCCATTTAATATATCTAATCCTACCCATTCAGAAAGAATACACCAATAATCAAACATACACAATTGAAACGGATTACATTAACCAATCAAAATATTATGTAGGAGGAGTAGTATTTTGTTTATTGAAACAAACAAATTTAAAACTACTTTTGCTAACCAATTATATGTTTTACATTGATAAGGCAAGTATAATTATGAAAAACACTTTACGTAAGCATTATGAAAACATTTGCTTATCTATATAAAAATGTTGTTTTCGACGCCACTAAGTCGTTAAAAATATAATTAATATAAACATAAGATGCCAGTCTGTCTGTAAAAATCATTATCTTGTGAAAAATGTTATTTTGTTAACCTATGGGGTTAATCAAAATCATATGATGTTTACGCTACTAGAATGACGTCTGTATTCACAAATCATACAGATGTTGAATGATCACTATCAGTTTAACATATGTAATATGTGCATTTGTGGAAATATTACATGAATGTAAATAATCATATAAAATGAGAAACCATAACGATTTGTTTTAGTTCAAAAGAATAGTCAAGCAGTTAATTATTACTTTACATAAACTACGAATAAAAATGACAAGTTTTACAAGCATCAACCAACAGGCTGCTGGTATGGTGAGGAAGATTGAAGAGGTGAGTAACTTGATAAGGACTAAATCTGAATATCTTAAGTGGATTAAGTTTTTGAAAACCAACACATTTCTCATTAAAAAATTTTTAAAAACTAAAGATAACAAGTTTAAATTTTATAGTAGTTTAGAGTCCAATTTAAGTATCTTACAGAATTATTTAAATAAATTTAAAGTTCAATTACGAGTCAAATTTTATAATTGTCAAAGAACGAAGAGCAGGAATTTGTTTTGGCAAGATGTTAAATCCTGTTTTAATAATAGAATCAAAACTGGTGCAATTTTTAATATAAAATTCAAAGACCCTGAGATGTTTTTGAAAAAGGCATTTCGCATTTTCTCAAATAAAATTAGAAAGGCTCTAAAAAACTCTCTTTTGAAAGTAAATGTAGTTTTTTCAGCAAATTTTATTAAACCTAAAGACTTTGAAAAAGATGTTAAGCATTTCAACACAAAAAATTCTGTAATAGATACCACAACTGATCTTAAACAATGGTATAAGGAACAAGTTGTAGATAAAATTTTGGCAAAATTGGAAGATTTTCAAGAGAGGGATTCAGGATGGGCATTATATGAAATTTTACAATTGAAAGTAAACATTAATAACTATTCACCAATTAATTGTGGTCTTTCAACTTTCACTACATTACCAAAATTTATTAGAAATTCTCATTGTGTATTAAATATTCAAAATAGTGATGAGTACTGCTTCTTATGGTCTATTGTTGCAGCCCTTTACCCTGCATCAGACAATAAAAACCCTAGAAGAGTTACATCATATCCACACTTTAGTAGAATTTTAAAATTTTCTGATATTAATTTTCCCATGCAGTTGAAAGATATTACAAAATTTGAAAACATGAATAGTTTATGTATTAATGTTTATTCTTATGATAAGAAAACATTGGTAGAACCTGTTCGTTTAAGTAACAATGATTTTCTTACACGAATTAATTTACTTATTGTTCCTTGTGAAGAAAGAGATGATGATGACCTTGATGCAATGGAAACAAGTAGCACTGAGGTTAGGAAATCAAATTTTCATTTTGCTTTAATAAAGAATTTATCAGGATTACTTAACAGACAATTGCCTAACAGCCATAATAAGACATACTTATGTGAGAGGTGTTTAGTGCATTTTAGTACACAGGAAAATTTAACCAAACATTTATTTGACTGTCGAAATTTAAACAAAACCAAAATTTCTTTACCATCTGAAAAAGATAAAATTTTAAAATTTAAAAATTATAAAAACAAAGAAAAAGTACCTTTTGTTGTGTATGCTGACATTGAAAGCATTTTAGAAAAGCATCATGATTTGAGAGGTACAACTACCCTCGAAAGATATCAAAAACATCAAGCATTTAGCATAGCATACTATATGAAATGTTCATATGATGACAATCTTTCACGCTTTAAATTATACACAGGTAAGGATTGTCAAGTTTGGTTTGCTAAAGAGCTACAAAATATTGCATATGAAATTAACCATATATTTGAAAATCCTCTTCCAATGAACAAACTAACACCTGAACAAGAGTATGACTTTCTCAATGCTACCTGTTGTCACATTTGCGAACAACCTTTTCTACCTACAGATATTAAGGTCCGCGATCACTCTCACAACACAGGTGAATATAGAGGTAGCAGTCATCAAGGTTGCAATATAAATTACACTGATAACCATGCAATACCTGTCATTTTTCACAATTTTTCTGGATATGACAGTCACTTAGTAATAAAGGCTCTAGCTACTGAAATTAAAGGAAACATATCGTTGTTACCGGTTAATAAAGAAAAATATATTTCTTTTACCAAGTATATTGAAAATACAAAAGTGTGCTTTAGATTTTTGGACTCATTCAGGTTTATGGCTAGTAGTTTAGATGACCTTTCATCATTTTTAGATAACAAACAAAAAATTATCACACGAAAATTTTGTAAAAGCGAAGTTGAATTTCAATTATTACAACAGAAAGGTATATTTCCGTATGACTATTTAGATAATTGGGAAAAATTGCAAGACCAGTCTTTACCACCACAAAAAGAATTCTTTAGTAAATTAAAAAACTCTCATGTATCTGACAGTGCATACCAACATGCTTGCAAAATTTGGCAAACTTTCAATATTAAAAATTTACAGCAATATGCAGAAATATACTTGACTGTTGATGTATTGTTATTAGCTGACGTTTTTGAGAATTTTCGAACAGCCTGCCTTAACACATATAATTTGGATAGTTTGCATTACTACACTGCACCAGGATTGGCCTTTGATAGCATGTTGAAAATTACAAAAGTTGAACTAGAATTATTAACAGACATTGATATGATCATGTTTATTGAACGTGGTATCAGAGGTGGGGTATCACAATGTTCCAACCGATATGGTAAGGCAAATAATAAATATATGGGTGACATGTATAATCCTGATGAACCATCATCATATCTGATGTATTATGATGTCAATAATTTATATGGAACATCAATGAGTTTACCTTTACCTTACGGTGGTTTTGAATGGATCGATCCCTATTCTGTAAATATTTTTGATGTTTCAGCAGATAGTAAATTTGGTTACATTTTAGAAGTTGATATACATTATCCTACAGATCTACATGAAACACACAAAGATTTACCTCTATGTCCTGAGCATTTGGTACCTCCATTATCAAAATCTAAAAATCCAAAATTATTAACAACACTTTTTGATAAGAAGCGATATATAATTCATTATCAAAATTTAAAGCAAGCAGTGAGTTTGGGTTTAAAAATAACTAAAATTCATCGTATTTTAAAATTTTCTCAATCTTCGTGGATGAAAAAGTATATTGATTTAAACACTGATTTAAGAAAACAAAGGAAAAATGAATTTGAAAAAAATTTCTATAAATTAATGAATAATTCAGTGTTCGGAAAAACCATGGAAAATGTAAGAAAATATAAAGACGTAAAATTAGTCACCAAATGGTCAGGAAGATATGGAGCCAACTATTACATTTCTAAACCAAATTTTCACAGCTGCACCATTTTCGATAATGATATGGTGCTTATTGAAATGAACCGAACAAATATTAAATTTAATAAACCTATATATGTAGGTTTTTCCATATTGGATCTTTCCAAAACTTATCTTTATGATTTTCATTATAATTACATTTTAAAAAAATTTCCAAATTGCGTAACATTATTATACACGGACACTGATTCTCTAATATATCTCTTTTTAGTTGATGACGTTTATTCACACATTAAACATGACATTCACAAATTTGACACATCAAATAAAAAAGTATTAGGTTTGATGAAGGATGAAAATAATGGTATTATCATGGTGGAATTTATTGGGTTGCGGGCTAAATTATATGCTTATCTTCTTCTGACTGGTAAACTTACCAAAAAGGCTAAAGGTATAACTAGTGCCTCAATAAAGACCATTACATTTGATGATTATTATCAATGTCTGTTTAATAATGTTAACAAAATTACTCAAGAGCATACCATCAGATCGAAAAGACATGAAGTTTATTCTATAAAAAATTTAAAACTTGCTCTTAGTCCTTTTGACGATAAAAGAATAATTAATATGTACTCCACAAACACGCTTCCATGGGGTTTTCAAAAACTAATAAACACTTAAAAGTATTTTTTCCTTATCAATTTTCTTACTCATCATTTCTAGCCACCAACCAACGTCTATTTGTTGGTATGTAAACAATGTAAAACAATGAGCCTACAAGACACTCTAAATTTCCTCTGCTTTGTATGTGGAGAAAATGGCACGTTATATTGGCGGAGATCTACAGAAGAAATGTGGAAACCAGTGGGTATTGTACTGCCAATACAACAACCAAATCCAGAGGAAGCAGAAGGAAATGATCATTATGAAGAAAGTGATCAATCTGATGAGGGGTTTTCTGACGTCAGCTTTCAACCTGACTATTACACCGAGTCAGATTCATCAGATTGATCAACATAAAGATAACATTTAAATAAACAAAATAATCCATCATCGAGGTCTGAAATGATTGCAATAAAACGCACATTATGTACAAACAAGAAATCAGTTAACAAAATGCCTTACAAGGTAACAGTTCTAATTACATGTCTAAAGTGTAAAAGTTATTCTGACAAAGATGTGATCAAAGATGAATACTACCCGTTTGGAAGACATATTGCTCTACAGTGCAGTCATTGTTCTTCTTTTAACATGCATGAAATCAGAGATTTGTATGGTAAATGGATATCAACACCAATGTCAATTTCAGAAAAACAGCATTTGAAGCAAAATTGGAATCAAGACGTCTTTGAGAATAGAAAAAGATTTCATAATCTAGCAAAAATTTCATCACGGCGCATTACTCCTGTACAAATAAATCAAGATGATAACAATGCAACACATTAGTTTGTCTCAAGATTTAGCCATGAACAGTCTTATTGTCTATTGTCAGCCTTGTGAAGAAGTTTCAGAATTTCCTTGGTGTTTCAACAATGATGTCATATTACAGTCATCAAAATGTAAAAAGTGTTCTGATAGTTTCAAACTGGTTTCACCTACTCAAAAAAGTGAAAACATTATAACGAATGCAGATTTTTTACCATGTGGAAATTCAAAATACTATGATGCTTTCTACTATCTATCAGAGGATAAATTTGCGTACTATCATCTACCTAAGGATGAAGTTTCATTGCCAATTCTCTTTCTAGAGATGACAGTAAACTACCGCTTGGGAGATGGACGACGATTTGAAAAAGGTGAAGAAGGACTTGTAAACCTATATGAAATTGAAAATTTTGTTAATGAAAATTCGAACAATATGTAAATTATACTATAAAAATTAATGTATTTTTCTTTGTTTGTTGTTTATATCTAAATAAATTGAATTAAAAATCATCCCTTTTTTATTTCATCTAGAATAATACTTAAAAGAAAAATAAATGACTCATTAGCTCAGTTGGTTAAAGTGTCATGCTAATCATTAATATCATAAGTTCAAATCTTAGATGAGTCATTTTTTTTTCTTATACCTGATAATTATAAGTTTATTTCAAACCAAAATAACAAAGTAAAGAAATTTCTAAAAAGTGTAAAACTATTAAGCAAAGACAGCGAAAAAAAAAACATTCTACCGAAGAAGAAGAGATCAAAACTACTGATAAGCGATACGCTAGGTTAGCGCACCCCTCGTACAAGCCAGACAAGGACAGCCTTGGCTAAACAAGGATAGACAAACAGCTAGCGAAGAAGAAGAGATCAAAACTACTGATAAGCGATACGCTTTTCCCAGCAAACCCTTCTGGTTATTGGCGATCTCTTCACCATCTACGTCTAGCCAAATTGTCACTTTTTGTCAACTTTGTCACACCTAAGATGTCTCTTTGTCACCCTAACCATTGTTTGCGACAATTTTTTGGTGACAATGTGACAAACAACCCTCTAGGCATTGATGATGTCTTCTGCAAGAACTGAGGACCCCCCTATTACGGTGGACAGTTTGAGGGACATGCCATCGAAGTGTCATATCATCCCGGTAGTTTAACTACTTGCGAGTCCAACTCGCTCTTGACCAAATTATTTATTTATGATTTTTATAAATCAATTTGGTTTTTACCAACAAAACTTGCTAGAAGCTCTTAATTCGCTTTTTGTAATTTATTTACTCAAGCAATATGCAGGGTGAGTTTTTTTTTTGATGATCCGTATGGGGATCTCGGAAACTAGCGGAGATAGAGCAATGGTTAAATTGGGAAAGATTTGCAGTTTTACTGGCCCAATACTTTCGTAGATATTTTAATCGTCGTCAACCTATTCTATGTACATTGAAGAGGCTTTAGGATAGTTTACGCAGATATGGATCTTTTACTAAACCACCAAAAAAAAACGTAATCAAATTAACGAAGCAGCACAAATAAATGTTTTGGTAATGGTAAATCAAAATCCATCCACATCAACTCGTGAGATTGCGGCAGAAGCTGGCACATCTCAACGAACTGTAGTTAAGGTACTGAAAGCGCACAAGTTCCACTCATACACACTTTCAGTTTCTCAAACTTTGCATGCTGGTGACGAACATCGATGTATTTTGTTTTGTACATGGTTTAGAGACATGTCCCTTGACAATCCACAGTTTCCATTAAAACTGTTATGGTCAGATGAAACTGGATTTACTAACTGCGGTATGTTCAATAGACACAATGAGCAATGGGCTAAAGAAAACCCTTTCCATGTAGAACAAAGACCACCCCAGATAAATTTTTTTTTTTATCTATGACGAATCACTTACTGGGGAGCGCTACTTGCATTTCTTGCAATACACTTTTCAAGATATGTTGCATAATTTGAATTCGAGAACTCGTTTAGAAATTGAGTGGTTCGAACATGATGGAGCACCTGCTCATAACTCATTATTAGTAAGACAACACTTAGATAATATCTATCCAAACTCTTGGATAGGAAGAAATGGCCCACCCGAATGGCCACCCCGGTCACCCGATTTGGCAGTTATAAACTTGTATTTATGGGGTGCGCTAAAAGAAAGTATGAGACAGTTGGTGACCTAAGGGAGGCGGTATTACAAGCAATTGAAGAAGTTGATAGGCGGTCTGTGAGGAAAGCGGTAATGTCAATCTTAAAAAGATCCAATTTTTGTCTAAATAACAATGGTGGACTTTTCGAACATAAATTGTAACCATTATTATGTACTTTAATTTTAATTTAAGTTTTTAGTAAGTACCTACTTATTTAGTTTTTTCGTTATATCTGATATACCTAATAAAAAAATCGTTCAATGTTTTTTGGAATAGTTATTAATAAATCAATCTATTTCATGGCTAACTACGTTAAAAGTGAAAATAAGAGAGAAAAGCATCCATAACTCCGTTATTTTTATGAATAACTATATCGAGTATTATATCGTTGAAAAGCTCTAGAAATGTCCGATTTTTTGAGGTCATAGCCAACTATGATTTCCATTCAAAAAAAGATAAGTTTGTGTCATATCTTGAAAACGAGAGCTGTCCCGCAAACGAGGACATGACAATCATATTCGGGATACAATTCCCTTCAATTTTGAATTTTTACGAAATCAAAAACAAAGGAGCTAGATGGATTTGACTAAATCGACAGAATTTCGTTTTTTCAAAATATCCAGTAAGCCATGACTTTTTACAAAAATCCGAAAGTGTCATTAAATTGGGCCAGTAAAACTGCAAATCTTTCCCAATTTAACCATTGCTCTATCTCCGCTAGTTTCCGAGATCCCCATATTGATCATCAAAAAAACTCACCCTGTATATATTTTCAATTTCTCATCGGGAAACGTTATTTCAAAGGCAAATTAATAATTTTGGTTATAACTGTATCTAGCCAGTTATAATCAGAAAATGAGGCACATAATAAGTGTAACGAAATCATGGACCAAGACCTATTTGTAAGCTCCACATTTAGAATTTAAAACTAAAAGCTGACAATAACTGCTGATTTGGAATTTTAACCACATTCCAAACCAAGCTAAAACCGTTGTTCGATTAATAAGGTAATTATTTCAATTTATTATTTCCAACCTGATCAACAAATATTTCAAATAATTATTGTGATATTTAAGAGTTTCCTCCATCAGTATTACAGTCCTTCGATTCGATAGCCTATATTATGACAGATTTTCTGTTTAATTTTGGTCCTGATTGTTACACTATTTGTCTTCAAAATTTTACTGATTTTTAGTTAAGATCCATGTTATAATGAATATCCACTCATGGTGCAATGTTACGTAGTTTTGAGCAAACTTTGTTTTGTTTGCTAAATAAAATTGTGAAATACAGGTTATGTTGTAACTTTGAAAATAAATATTAGGCCGAGAGCCCACTGCAAAAATCCCCTACTTTAAATCAACAGAATGATATGTTTTTAAAATTGTAGTACTTACTATATTAGATTTTCTTGGGAATAATACCACATCAGAGTTCAAACTTGTGTATATTTTAAAACCAAACGTTTCAAAATCCTGTCGGATTTCGTTTTCAATGGATATAAATTTATAAATTTATAAATTATTTTATTTATAAATTTATAAATAAATTTATAAATTTATAAATTATTTTATTTATAAATTTATAAATTTATATCCATTGAAAACGAAATCCGACAGGATTTTGAAACGTTTGGTTTTAAAATATACACAAGTTTGAACTCTGATGTGGTATTATTCCCAAGAAAATCTAAAATAAACTAGAAGATGCCACAAATAACATTCAGAAAACAAGTACTTACTATAAACAATAAGAACATATCCCACTGCTTGGGCTGGCTCTGTTCAAATCATGGGTATCTGCTCCTCTATGAAACATTTTTCGGACTATGAGTTTCCAGTTACAGTAACATCTTGAAACTACGCCTAAAATTTTGTTCCAAGTGTATAAAATAATAAAATAAATAACTGCTTTATTAAATACTGTTCGGATATCTTGGAACAACCCTTTTTTATATTTTTTGTTTGGTGCATTTTTATACGAATCATCCAACAGCATAAAATAAAAACTAAATTAAGTTTTAAATATTTTCTATATGAATAATTATTCCTGCTTCGTTCATAACTTTTTTTTAATACCGGACACGACGCTGTTGAGTTGTCCAAATCCCCTACTATTGTTCATAGTACACGTGTCTTGTTCAAGCGTTTAATAATTTTTTGGAGTACCCTTCACTTTTTCCTCGTCAGAAAGTGTTACAAAACAATATAAAATGTTAATGTGTTTTTTGTGTGTTTCTGGTAGAGGTGTTGTAAAAGAATTTGATGAAGTGAAATTCGAAAAAGCTAGGCGTATGGCCATATTTCGAAAAGCAATGAAACATAAACATCATGATCTCGATTTTCCTATAACAATGAGTGATGCTGGATACCATTCTGACTATAATCGAAAATTTGTTATACTGAAAGCAATACATAAAGAAGATTTTGAGAGAATATTACATTCATAAGGTGTAAGTAAAATTACAGAGATATTTATTATTTCCTATAATACTATAGCTTATAGAAGCATCGCGTGCTCCGTTTATAAATCGCTACAAGTATTGTCACCACCATGAATTACTGACTTACGCAGACGCGTGACCCTGCTCATAAATTTTGGAGATTATATCTCTCTCTTACTGGTAGTACTTCCTAGAATATTATCTAGACTTAGAGCCTACATTAATTAATTTTCAAATAAATATTACAAGGCTAGCAGTTGTCCTCAAGTCCGCATATCTTCCTGAAGTGACTTTTACAAGAGTTCTCTTTTATAATATTTTTTTAGATAAAAAATTATTGATTTTTAAACAATATTAATTATTTAAAAATTTATTAATTGAGGCGGTTTGCTCACTTAAATACACATAAGTGCAATATCGTGCTAAAAACGTCCAATTTATATAACTTTTTTTCTTCTTCACAATTGGTTACACATTTTTTTATTTAAAAAATTAGAACAATTCTTTTTAAGACAATACAATGATGTGTATAATGATGATCATGAAGATAGTGAGGACAGTGATTGGCTCGAATGAAGAGTATGTATGTGTAACTATGTATGATGGAATGTATGTTTTTAAATGTGTATAATTTAATTTAATGTAATATTAAACATATGTAATAATATTATCTGCATTTTCTGAAATGTTTAAATAAATAGATACTTTATACAAATAAATTGTTATTATTCTTTTAATAATTATTAATCCCTATATTAGAATACAATATTTTATATCAACCATAGTAAGGGATTTGGAAAAGTCAAAAGCATCGTGCCAGATGTTGAAAGCAGGTATGAACGAAGCAAGAATAATTTTTCATATAGAAAAATATTTGAAATTTAATTTAGTTTTTATTTTATGCTGTTGGGTTATTCGTATAAAAATGCACTATACCAAAAATGTTGGTGTTACTGTAACTGGAAACTTATGGTCCGAAAAATGTTTCATGGAGGAGCAGATTCCCATGATTTGAACAGAGCTAGCCCAAGCAGTGGGATATTTTCTTATTGTCTATAGTAAGTACTACCATTTTAAAAGCATTTCATTCTGTTGATTTAACGTAGGGGATTTTTGCAGTGGGCTCTCGGACTATATGTTCACTGTTACTGATTCCGTTTTTAAAGGTTTAATGATTACAAGCATGTGGCGTGTTACAAGAGGATAGGAAAGGCATTAACGATAGTGTTCAGAGCTCAAAGAAGCCGAATTTAAATTGTGAGTTAAAACTGCTAAAAGCTGCTGTTTTGTAATATGTTTACTCATATATTATATTTAATTATGGCCTTAATGATTTCAATTTCTCATTAGTTAGTGTGGATTAATACATCTTTCAAAAGTCAAGTCTATGTTTGGGAAGATAAGTGTCACTAGCCAATTACGAATAAGAAAATGGACAACTTAATAAGTGGACTGCAATAGAAAAATATTTGAAATGAAATCCTCAGAAAGACAAAACGATAGACTAACCCAAGCCGTTTTCTATTTTATGAAAAGGGGTGATTTTGAAAATGAATTAATGGGTCAATTGTCAGACAATCTTGCATGCTCTATGGACACTGTTCAACATAGTAGAATTTAAAAATATAAGTTTACTATGTCTGCTGATATGGAACCGAAATTATTCACAAATACGCAAAACAATTTGTAGTTTCCATAAGAAGTACGATTGTGATGGAAAAATTACTATTCCCAAGCTTCTGAACAAACATTTCAAATAATTATTATGATATTTAAAAGTTTTCTCTATCAGTATTTTAAGGTGTCAAATACTCATTAAAACTTTCATCCTAACGATAACATATGTCAGATGCTTTGTTTAATTTGCCGCTCCTGATATGATAATTGCCCATTATACAATATTAGGTGGTTTTGAAAAACCTTTGTCGGATATAAAGTAAAATGGTGAAACATTCAATGGGGTGCAAAGAACAACTCATAATTGACTATGTTGTCTGAAATCCAGGTCATTCTAAACGACGACATCTCTACATGACATATGTGAACTACAAAACATCCTTCGATTCAGTTTCTCATGATTTGTTCACTCAGGTACTGAGTGAGTCAATCATGAATTTGTATTCATCTGGCCAACCAGGAGCTTTCTGAATGAAGCCCACTGTTCGATACATACTGACCCTATTCCAATCAGAAGGGGTATTTTCTCGCTGTGGTTTGCCTTGCCATGAACTCTCTCTCTCTCTCTCTCTCTAACAAATTAAATTCGACCAACTTTAAGATCATTCTCAAACACAACTTATGAGCATTAAAGATAAACCATTTGTTATACATGGACGACTTAAAGGTAATGGCAGCTTCAAAATACCAGCTGCAGCTGCATGATATGCTTAATTTAGTAGTTATCCAGATTGACCTAGACAAATGCTGAATAATTAATATAGTTAAAGGCAAAATACAGCAGGGGTCCTAGGAAATGAAAGAGGGCACCTCAATTGAATCCATGGAGGAAGGTAATACTTATGAATAACTTGGACTAAAGTAGACTCAAGGAATTGATCACTCCACCATGAAACAAAAGAGTTTTACAGTAGGGAAGGCGATTGTTGAAGAATAAACTTAACAGAGAAAGTCTGTTCCAGGCTATTAAACCTACGCGTGTTCAGTGCTCAGTTACTCTTTCAATATTTACCATAGTTAACTAGTGCAAGACTGACATTGAAGAATTACAACGGAAAGTTCCAGTTCTACAAAGAGCTCTGACGAACGCACGACATTGCCACAGTGTGAAGAGGAGCACAGGTAGATATAGGCAAGCAACTAGATCAACAAATCTACGTAATCATTTCCAGAAACTCGCATAGTTTTCTGATCTACACAGACTCAAATTCCACGTTGATGACATAAGACTACTGCCGCTGACCGAACAATTCCAGTTACACCACCAGTCAACTGATCAGAAACTGCTCAAATGGAAAGGGAAGCACCTTTATTTAAGATATATAAATGACGTCAATCAAGACCACGAAACTATTAATAATATTCACACTTCTTAATAGAGAAAAAGACGTAAAGAAATTATTGACAGAACATGCTTAGATAGAAGTCAAAATGCTATCACCAACGGAAAAATCTTCTAAAATGCCGAAAATTTATAGATTGTTCAATAATATTCATAGCTGGACTCTTAGGCCCAATGTCAGTTCGATATAATCTCCTATTGAACCAATAGACAAGTATTTGGAGAAAATTCTTTAACGCATAATCAAGCATAAAGAATTATTCTTCTTATAGACTTCATCAGTCCTTATTATCCCAGTCTCCTTCCTGAAATCTCCGCCTTTCCATTTCCTTGTTAACCGCATGCAAGCGACATGTTGCCGCTTCATTTTATTATTATCATCAATTTATCCCCGACTTGAGTATACAATGTATGGAAGCACACTCCCTCTAAGGCATGCATAGCGTGCCTTTAGGGGAAAATTCACTAAACACCAGATATCCTAGATATCAAAAGGGTTTAGCTCTGTGGGAGCCCATGCCAAGTTTTCAGGCCCATGGTTGGAGTCGTGGCGGCAGTTTCCCATGAATTTCCTGATCGTCCGGGCTGTTCCTAACAGGACGGCTTTTTGCATTAGTTGGTAAAGATGTTCGTCCAGACCGAGGTATTTTAAATTGTTTAATAGATGTTTGAGGGACTACTCCTGTCGTTGACATAACAATTGGTTACAATACAGTTCGCGGGTTGTTCATGTCCCACTGAGTCTTTATTTGAAAGTCCAAGTCCCTATATTTAGTTATTTTCTCAGCCTGCTTGATATTTATATTATTGTTGTTAGGAATTGTCATTTAAATTTGTTTTCGAGAGACTTTATCTAGCAAAACTATATCAGGTCTAATGTGAGCAACAGTATAGCTTGTAGTTGTTATTTTCTAAAACAGATTCTAGTGTGTATTTATAGTATGGTAATCTTACCGACTGTGATAATTCAAGCAGTTGCAGTTTTTTTTGCCACAGCATCGTGTCGTTCCTTGTATTGAGTTACAGCGAACCAATGGATACTAGTATAAATTGACCTGCCTGTTTACATTAAAAACGAATTGATAGATGTTTGCCGGAAAATAATAAACAATGCCAAATTTCTTTCCATTGTAACCACTAAGAGGTAAATCTAGGTATATATATGCATTGACTGAACGCCTGAACGTCGATACTTTACGCAGTTTATGTCCAGCAGGCAATAGCGCAAGTTTGCTTATTTACATTTTGATTTGAGGTTAACTTCGTAATTGATAATTTTTAAAGTGTTTTGGGGTTGAAACTTTTTTATATAATTGTAAAAAAAAACAATAATAACGTGTTATTTCAGTATTTTACATGCAGGAAAACGGCATATTCGTTTGCCGAATTATCTTCTCACCGGTAAGTGTCAGATCATAAACGTGTTACTGAGTTTTACAAAACGCCATTTAAGCATTAAATAAAACTACATTTTACGTCAAGAAATAAATGTTTTTCGATAATTACTATTACATATTGGTGATTAAGGCACTAATATGTTTTTGTTATTGTGCACATCTTTTAACGGATTTTAATATATTTATATTTCTTGATTAGGTACATAGTTCTATTATTTTGAATCTGAATAACATGACCTTTGATTTAATGTAGTTTGAACGCTGCTGTTGGAGTCGGAATATTTGTAAACAAATATATCAGTGTCTCTTTCCATTATTGTCTCATGTTCCCTTTCCCATTTTTCCTTTGGTCGTATATGAGAGTGCCGGGTCCATTTATATTAGTAGTCATTGCAGCGAAAGCTTGGCAACCTCCTGCTGCCCTTTTTTTCCAACTTGACTATACAATGTATGAAAAACACGTTTTGCACACAATCATCAAACCTTTATTTTAAACACTCAACGACCTTTCAACTAAACTCACAACTACAATGATAAAAAATAACATTTTTTATCATTGACTACTTTGTGATACGCTAGTATGCAAAGGTAACTTCACCCCGCAACAAACTTACATTTCATTCGTTTTTTTTTCAAATCGTCTGAGCTACATTCTGACTTCATATTCAAGACACTATTACAAAAAAACCGGGTGTATACGCAATTTTTTTTATCATAGTTAAGTCAATGGTTGATTGCATTGTAATAACGCTAGAACACTAGAATGAAATTCAAGGGTAACGAAGGGGTTTCAAATAGTTTGAGCTGCATTTTTGACATCATATGTAATGCACTACCACAAATCGGGTATATACTTAATTTTATTTTCGTAGTTAAGTCAATGATTGATTGCATGATAATAACCTACGAGAAACGTAAGGGTTTCAAAGTTTCTGGACTGCATTGTGACATAACATGTAAATCAATCCTGCAAAAAAGTACGACTTTATACGCATTTTTTATCATAGTTGAGTTAATGAATGATTGCACTATAATACGCTGAAACGCAAGGAAGTTTGGAAATTCCGTAGTTCACCCAACTACAAACATAGGTGTTTTAAATTTCTGAGGTACCTCCTAAAAGCATATGCAACACTCTATTACAACAACAAAAATGGGTGTATACGCATTTTTTTATCACAGTTAAGTCAGTGATTGTTTGAATTGTAATACGCTAAAGCGCAAGGATAACTTTGACATTCGTAATTTCAATTCATCCCCCGACAAATATATAGGTTTCAAACTATCGGGGCTATATTGCGACATTGCATGTAATTCAATCGTTCAAAAAACTCAATTGTATACTTAATCTTTTACCATAGTTAAGTTAGTAACTGATTGCACTTAAATTCGCTTGAATTAAAGGGTAGTTTTAAAAGTCCCGTAGTTCACCTCGCGGGCTCTGTGCTATATCATCATACGCAACACTACTACAAAAAACCGGGTGTATATGCAATTTTGTCATAGTTATGTCAATTATTGATGCAGTGTAATAACTCTCGAAGAGAACGGTAGCTTTGAAGTGTTCACCACGCTACAAACGTAGGGGTTTCAGATTTTCTTGCCTAAATTGTGACATTACTTAAATCCTGCAAAAGTTCACCCCACGAAAACCGTAGGGGTTAAACTGCCTGAGCTACATTCTGACACCATATGTAACTACTACAAAAAATCCGGTGTACACGCATATTTATCATACTTAGGTCAATGATTGATTGTATTATTATAACGTTAGATCGCAAAATTTGCTTTGAAATTCCATAGTTCATTTCACATATTATACAGAGAGAAGTTCATCCTTCGACAAATATATAGGTTTCAAATTGTCTGACCTATTTTCTGAGTTGTTTTCTTAACGATAATTGTGGAATCTCTGGTTTTTACTTTTTCTGAGTTTTTTGGGAATAACACCACATAAACTTGAAAGTCTGTATATTTCAAAAAGTCCAAACCCTAAGTGTTCGTAATGACAAACAAAATTACAATTTGTCATTACGAATCCTTTTAATTTTTTAATTTCGTGTTCATTTGTGTTAATATCATTGAAAACGGGGTCTGATTTAACCTTGAAACATTTGGACATTTTGAAATATACAGACTTTCAAGTTTACGTGGTGTTATTCCCAAAGAATTGAGAAAAAATATAACTATTTTCTGATATCACATGCAACAAATTATTATAAAAAACGGGTGTATGCGCATTTACTATCATAATTGAGTTAATTATTCGTTACACCACTCGGCCAGAATGTAAAGCTGACAATCAAAATGACAATCTAAATTTTCTGGATTAGATTCTGGTATGGTTTGTAACTTATGCATGCAAAAAACGACTGTGTATACAATTTTTTTATAACAGTTAGGTCAGAATTCAATTAATACGGGATCATGAGAAAGTGGTATGATTTCAGTCTTTCTAATTATTATACGAAAAGATGCGGAAAACTGCGATTCTCCCAATTTTAGTATTTTATGTTGGTACCATTGATGTTTCACCATTCTTCTGCTTTCATCTTCCTAGTAACTTTAGTTATGTAAGTCTACAGTTAGGTCCAAAGTTTTCAATAAATAAACACGATAGTTTCCCAATGAAGTGTAGCTAATACTTTTTTGGTATTTTTTGACAAATTTATCTTATGCAGCTTTATAAAATAAGTTCGGAAGCTTCACGTCGGAAGTCTTAATTTTCTTTTAGAGAACGTACCAAAACCTCCGATTTGAACTATTCCTTGTGCGTACATCTATCCGAATAGAATTTTTTATCAATATATTTTCTATTGTATTTTTCATTTCACTACATCTTTAGATTTTTTTAGTGATGCCCAGTATATATATACAATTAACAGTAAATTTTCTTAGTTACATTATTTTGTTGTCAAACATTTTATGTCAAATTCTGCATTACTTAATTTGTCAATGCGCACCTTTTAATTTTTTTTGTTCAATTGTATAAAGTTTTATTAACATTAAACATTGGGTCTGATTTAGACTCCGAATCGTTTCGACTATTTGAAATATACAGACTTTCAAGCAATTTGTGGTGTTACTTAAAAAAAAAACAGACAAATACAAAACAGCGATGCCACCACTATCTTTCAGAAAACAACTGTAATCTAAGTGTTCCAAAATAATTCGTAGAAAGAGTTATTTTTATCATTTTTTTTTTAGTTTTTGTTATTTTGCAAACAAGTTATTACATTTTAACGTTTTGTCTGTTTCGAATAATTCGTTAGTAGGTCAATTTGAATAAATACTCCTATCAAAACAAGAAAGGTGATTGTTGATGAAATAGCAGAATTCTTGGAATATTCCTCAAATCCAACATCGCTATTCTTCCTTTCAACAGAGCAAATGACATTCACTCTGCTAAACTATTAAAGTCAATGAACTTTTTTCTAAAGAAAACTCAAAAATACTAATAATATGAGAGTCAGTAAATAGCTGACGACACATGATTTAAGAAAGCCTTACAGTTTCTCAGTCAGTCAGTTATACCTACCTACATGAGATGAGAATTAGTTAAGTCTGGTCTTGGTAGGTGTGTTAATTTGGCGAACTTAAAAATGTTTTTTGGACGGCTGATGTTTTATTATGTCAAAATATATTATTACTAGAATCGCCTGTGGTCAAAAGTCGACCAATTGGTTCAATAAGTATTGAAATTCAATTTATTTTTCATATATAATTAATATGTTTATTTGTGTTCAAATTCGTAATTCTTAATTTAATATGGGAAAGAGGCAGTAAGTGGAAATTAAATAAAAAAATTTAGTTACCAGTAAATTTCTTATAATTAAATAATACAGCTATTAACCAGTAGAATAATATAGAAAATAGAACAAAGGTAAACGATAATTCCCTTTGAAAGTATTATATATCTAGAAATTGCAAAATAATCTGTAATTAATTTACTACTAAGCCTTAATCAATTTCCGTTTGTACATTTAATAAATTTAGTACATGAGTGACCAAGCTTTAATTTAAAGATTCATAAAAATGTTGACACATATAATCCGACATTTGCCGTATAAATTATTTTTTCTCAAAGTGAAATGATTCAGTTTAATTTCATTTCTCTAATTTTTAATAAAATTCCTCATTTAATAATCCACTTCATAATATATTTCCATCATCCTTTATATGTAACTGCTAATGGACTACACAGTATAAAAATTTTTGCCAACATTTTTTTACTACCCTATGTAACTATAATTCTACTCTGCACTATATTTTAACTACCCGGCATATGCAACTGCTCATGAACCACGCATTATATTTTTTTACATTTTTTGAGCCCCCCGTAAAACTATAATTCCACTCTAATCATTCTATATATCTAACTGCCTAAGAACCTTTGTATGTAATCTTTTTATTTCTAAATTTCTTAAATATTTTGTGTAAGTATTCTACTCCGCCCTATATTTTCAATTTTCATTATATATATATATATATATATATATATATATATATATATATATAAATTTGTTTTAAGTTTCGCGGGCATAAATGTTTTAGGTGGTTTCCGGGAATTCATCCGCGTAGTTGAAAAAAAAAAGTTCTATAGTTCTAGTATTCGAGTAACTAGAAGCGAAAGCAGAAGGCTACGAGAATTATGCGAACCGACCTGAAGAGGGCAGATGTGACTCTGCCGAAACGTCGTCATTTTACCATCGATCCCGGCAGGGATCAGTTATCAACTACGCGGATGAATTCCCGGAAACCACCTAAAACATATATATATATATATATATATATATATATATATATATATATATATATTGATATGCTACTCATAGAGGGATACCGAATTAATTATTATTTCCTTTTTTAACTTTTTTTATAATTAACCCTGTATAAAACTATAATTCCTATCACCTTCTATCTATCCTGTATATGCAACTACGAAATGTTGCATTATAATTCTTTTTTTTAAACCACACTGTATAAATATAACTATACTTTAGCACGTATTTCTACCACCCTGTATATGCATAATGTAATTATACTGCGCCCTTTATACCAAGAACACTATAACTTACCCGCTAATGGGCTTACCCGCTATATAATTATTTTTTCTAACCACGATGTATAATTATAATTGTACTCTACCCTATTTTTTAACATTCTGTATATGCAGCTGTTTATGGGCCACCCAATAAACATTTGGTTTCTAAACTGGAATCACCCTGTATAATTAGCGCCCTATAGTAAATATAAATATGCTTATGCTTAGGCTACATAACAATTATAGACGTAGCTGCAAATGCGGAAAATTTGGTCAAATAGTTGTTGTCATCGAAATACTCACAGATGATTAGAAAATGTTTTAGAGCATACATCTTCGACTCGATTGTGTGTTTACTGTGGACTGCTGTCAACTACCTCAATGTCAAATTATGAATAATTAGCTTAGAGCATGTACCTTCTAGAGATAGCCTGCTAGAAGGAGAGGGCAATGGAGACAGTAACAGGCTATTTCACTTGGTGGGTGGAAGCAGCCAATGAACAAAATTTTGATCGTATTTTATTAGAAGGAGCATCCAACCGAGTGTAATAGCCTCTTGCCTTTCACTCTTTAGTCTTACCACGACATTTCTGCACTGCAGGCTATCTATAGGATGTAAAAGCTCTAAGAACATTATATTAAGAGTAGAGCTACTTGTTCATAGATGGCGCCTTCTCAAATATTTTATTTTTAATTTACTTATTTTAAAAGAAATAAATAAAGATTCTGCACATCTACGGCCCATTACCTTTCGACGTTTCATTACCCTCCTTTCTAAATAAAGGCTGAAAAAGGGGAGTGCGTTTACCTCCTTGCGTATTAATAATAGTATGATATGTACTCAGAAAACAACATGACAGATGATTCTCATGATTATAATGTTGTGGTAGATTTAAAAATTATGAAATGTATATTACGAATTTATATGTTATTCTCAATAGTATTCCAGGCATATATTTTTCAAGACAGAAAGATCTGCGGTTTGCTTTGACCTGGCAAACAGCAAAACGAATTCGACATTTATTGCAGGTGAGCTTTTATCCCCCTTTTAAGCATTTTTTCGTGGTTGCGTCAAATAGATTGATGGCATGTACACAATAACTAATAAGTAATTACCATTTTTAGTGAAAAATGGGGAATTAACCGGAAAACTGTCATTTTATTAGGTACATTTCATGTATGTATTTAGGTATAGTAAAATAATACAAATTTAAAAAAATAATAATTTTATTCAACATTTCATAATAAATATTCAAGCTTGTTATCCTACTTGGTTGTATATTTTCTAACAAAAATTGTCAAGCGCCTCTTTAAAACATAGAATTGTGACATTTAATAAGGTAGGTAATGAAGTTTTGTGATTTGTGCAGCACAAATTATATAACTCTTTGTACCAAATAACTTTCTACAAAAATGAAACTTGAGTTATAAGGATATAAACAATTTTTCAACATTATCAGTATTTATCTAAGGTTATTATTTTCTCTCAATAAAAGTGTGTACTTCGTAACCCAGTCTTGTGCGAATGACTATTTGAGACATACAGAGATTCAATAAAAATTTAGAATAAATTGTATTTAATTATTGGGTACATCTTATAAAAGTGGCGCATCGAGGTAGTTCTTTAAGTTTGGCAGCTCCAGTGTAAGTACAAGCACCACGAAGGCCTCCCAGGATATCCAACACCGTTCCTTCCACATCTGCTTTATAAGGCCTTCGGCAGTTTTACCTTCAGAAGACCGGTATTCCGCAACGCCACCTTAAAATAAGAAAAGATTAAAAAATGTAAACGAAGACAAAGACCAAGTTATCTAACCACACTGAAGAGATTTTTAAACTTAATTTCTAGAAATTTGTTTAAAATTATATCACTTAGTGTAAAGATGCAACTGATACATGTTTTAAAGTTTACAACATTTTTTAATGGTCTTGTGAGAAACCAACTTTTTTCGTTAATTCATTTTGTGCTGGTGAGATAGATTCTTTAACAGATAAGGTTGATATTGAGGTTTTTTATTTCTAAAATGTAATCACTAAAATTTCAAAACCTAAACTTTGGAGACAAACTTTGTCCTTTAGTTTACATTACACAATTAGGAAAAACCCAAAAACTACTTTTATTTTTAAGAAAAATATAAACTCAAGACGATCTCTCATTCGCTAAATATAGCAAAATGGTTTCAGAAGAGGGCTTTTGATAAAAACACAATATTTCGATAGTTTCCTTTCTATATTTGTTTTCGAAACCTCTCAATTTCACTATGTATTTTCTCTTCAGCTAATCATTGTACTTTATGAATTAATTTAATTGTGTATTTTGTTTGATGCAAAACAGATTATTTTACTGTATAAGTTTATTTATTTAATTAATTAATTTGACTTTGTATTTTCATTAATTTGTTGTCAACTACTTTTATAGCATTTTTTTAGCTGCACCAATTATTGACATTGTTCTTGTTGACGTCTATTCAAAGTTCTGTTCTTCTTGCCTGTTCTGATCTGATAATTTTATAGAACAGTTTTGTTCTTTCACTATATTTTCCAGTTTGATGCTAACCTTGGTTGTTTATTCATTTTGTTGCTATTCTCTTCACAATTGAACGTTAGTATGTTGTCCCAAATTTCTGACCGTAAATTTAAGAGGGTTTAGGGTTCTCACACAAACTTATCTTCCAGGAAATGCTAACTTTTATTAGCAATGTTTAAAAAAGGCAGTAAATTCTATTTTACAATCTGAACTTGGATTGTATGACAAACCCATTTTTTTCAACGATCTGTTGATATTAAGTCGTTCTAGAACCTTTATTGAAATATACAGGAACTCTATAAATAAATCTCGAACATCAATCAGAGTAACTAGAACATGTAATTCACATTTCGTTAGGAGGATTTAGATAATTTAGGTATTATTGATTTTCTCCCGGGGATTCAGAAAAGAGCTTGGGGACCGACGTCATGCTTCATGGGGAGATACCTAAATTTACCTTAGTAGGACGGGGAGGGCTATTTATTGTTTTGGATATGGAGTGCTATAGCCTAGGAAATAGGCTATAGCATTAAATATAATGAATGGATATACGGTTTAGGCCCATAGAAGTTACTTTCTTATATTAACTCGAATAATGAATATCGACATCTAGTTAAAATATTAAATTCATTTACATGTACGAAATACACAAATAATTATTTGAGATTTCAATTAGTTGAAAGGTTTTCGACGAGATACTGTGAGAGACCGATAAACTGCCAAATAAAATATTTTTTAAACTAACTTCCGGGAATTAACCGAAATCATACCATATTTAATTAAAATATGGTAAATTAAAAAATTCTCCAAAACCAAAACGACAAAAAAATTTCTCAGTACTGCAAACTTAGGAGAAATAATAGCTGATGTTAGAATAAATTCGGGACATGGCTGCTTAAACTTAATCCTTTTGAGATAGTTTTTGTTAATAGACATTTTTAAATAGTAAATTATCGGATAGATGCATCAGACTATCTATTACTACTAGCATAACTTGAAATAAATGAATGTTACAAAATGAAAGGATTTTCACTATGTTTCATTTTGAGAACCTTTCGGATTCAAGCTTTCACTCACAATTTAAATATGTTTCCGCATATCTGATGTGATGAACAGAACTTCTTATCTGTGCAATCTATAAACAAACCTGAAATCATTGTCACCTGTAATATTTACTGTTTGTTTCGCGTAGTAAAATCTTCATTGCATTTGTCCTTAAGAGATATTATAGATATGCAACCTGAAGGAGTTGTTCGCGTTGCTACAGATAATACTGCAAATCCATTTGCTCTTGAATAAAGAGCACTGAAGATTTCGAAGCGTTATTTTCTATGACATTGGATCATGTATAGAGGAACCGATTATGATAGATCAAGTAATAAGCTACTGTGACTAAAATATAACTATTGTAACAGAAAAGTGAAATAAAATCAGTCGAGAGCAAAAATAAAATTGAAATGTTTTCTGAAATGCGAACAAATCGAAGTAAAATGGCTGCAGTTTATAAAATTCTGCTGGATGCGCAAGTCATAAATAACTACATATGCTAAAGGAAACCCATTTTTTATATAATCAGATGCGATAAAACTATTAAAAGTGTGTTAAAAATGATTGTGACCCAATTTTGCAGTACCGCCTGTTTCTCAACGGATGATCATTTATTAATAATCAAATTCAACGAACTCCATTGAACCGAAGTTTTATTTTCTTAAGTAATTTCACAAATTCTTAAAAAATAAGTAGTTCTCAATTAAAAAAAAATTATCAAGATGCTTTTTTTTGATTTTTTAATGTCTTGACTTTTTAATCAAATGTTTTTTAGCTTTCTTTAAGAATGAACTTAGAATTCTATTGCTGAAACTAAAGCTCTTTTCAATTTATTTTAAATATATTTTATATACAAAATCCTTATATTTTCAATGGACATTTAATTTTTAAATCTACCACTAAACTATGAATTAAATATTTGTTTAAAAAACAAGTTTTGTTGAATTGAACTTTATAAAAATGGGTCTATATATCAGAAAAGAGCACATTAATAGTTTATTCAAGGAACGAAATCTATGTCCCTAAAGATTTTTCTGGATAGCGGTATAACAACAACTCAACCTCCAAGCAATTAAAGCGGCTTATCTACATAAAGGGCAAAGGGGGCGAAGGAATAATGTTGGCAGATCCCTTTTCCAGGCAAGCAACCGAATGGTGCCATAAATACGGTGACGTGACAGGCCATCGTTAAAAGTAGGTAATTCTTATGCACAGGAACAACCGACGCAAAGTTCCATCTAAACATGCCGAGATCTGTCACTCACAAAGACCATCCTGAGTCTTCAACCAGGAGCAGGACGAACAGATAACAACGTAATGTAACGCAAAAAGCCGACTAAAACTCTAAACTTACTTCTATCGTGCCATCGCATCCTCCATTGTTGTTTTGGAGACCCTCTTTTGTTTCGTCCGGATGATGGTTATCTTGAAGAGTGCGCGTCTGGAACAGCAGGTTGAAATCTGGATGGCTCTTATCGTCATGCACGCCACTAAACAGAATCCGAAAGATGTAATCGAGTTGTAATTCTTTTTCAAATGTACCTACATATTTCATGTTATGATGTTTTAGGAATGAGTTAATTAAACTTATTGAGATTGAGCAAAGCTTTTAGTTTTATTTATGTCAATAACAGGTCTTTACAAGAAAGGTTGTACTTCAACATAAAAAATCTTTGAATTCTGTTCTTCGAAGACTCATTTTCATGAAAAAAAAGCGTGGAAGTTTGTTAGTATCTTATCTAGAAAACGCAGAACCCGTAAGTTTCTGCTCCTAAACTTACTAACTACTGGTTTGTTAACAAAATGTTACTTATTAATCAGAATACGGTTATACCTATGAAATTTGCAAACTCTGAAATAATTTCGGAGAGGTGTTAGAAAAATAAAATAGCTCTGGCATCTGCACCAAAATGGAATATAATCTACAATCTACTAATATATAAAGAGATAAAATACGTTTGGTTTTTTGTTTGTTGTGAATTTTGGGGGAGTTATGTTTCAAAGTACTGAACCAATTCTACGTCTTGTTTGAGTATAGTCATGACTCGGGATCTAATCCCACCACGGTTTTTTCAATTAATAAAAAAATTGTGACACAATCCCAGGAGGCACAGTTGTCTCTGATGTAAATGGCAAAAATCAGGGAAATCGACATTTACCCCTTACCAACCCGCACTGAGGCAGCATGGTAAAATATGCCTAGTATCCCCTGAGAAATTGTAAACAATATATTCTTCATCTTCTCCATCCTTCAGGGCAATTCTTCCGTTCTTCTTCTCAGTCCTTCGAGCAGTTGTTCAATTCTTCAATCCTAGACTTCTTCTTCTCCATTTCAGTTACTCAAAAACACCATTTGTCCATCCATTTTCAATTCTGTTCATTACGGTCATTCTCACAGATCTTAAGTTATTCTTCATTGTTTCTTCTCAAGGTGTTAAGTTCTATAGTTCCACAGCTCTTCAAGACAAGAAAACTCGTTAATTTATATTGACGGGGGGATAAATTTTAGACGTATCGGTCACTCTGCAGTTTCAACCCCTAGCCGGGAAACAAAAAAGTTTAAATACAAAGGCGTATCATGTGATACCTGTTTTTAACCGTCTTCCAAAAAGGAGAAGGTTATCCATTTGTCTGCAACTTTTTTTTATGTATAACGAGGGATTATGCAAAAACGGCATGGGCAATTTTGATGATATAAACTGCATTATATTAAGAAATATTACAGAAAGGTCCCATTAATGTTTACAACAAGAGAATTATGGTTTTCCAGAAAATCTGAAAAACGTAAATAAGGGACTAGATTTCAGTGAATTTCAATGAATAGTCATTATATCAAGATATGTTCAAGCTTGATTCCGTATTTTTTTCTATAACGTAAAACTTACCATTTTTCTGAAAATCGGAAAAATATATGCAAAAAAATGTAAACATCATAGTAAATGTCAAATTTTCATCATAAATATCTAGTTTAAATGTCAAGATATACCATGAAAGTATAGCGTACAGGGTGTTTGTTATGGTTTTCATTTTGATTCGTTTAAAGTAAGTTTATTTTAGAGACGAAGTAAGTTAGGGGGCTTATAGTCGCGTGAAATGACAGAAAATATTCTGTTAGTTTATCAGAACGAGAATTTGTTATGTCGGCGAATTCTTCTATAGGGTACAGGGTTGTAGGTGTGTACGTGCGTGTATGTGATATTAGGTGGTACATAAGCAGTTGTATACATAGGATGGTTGAAATATAAGTTGGAATTGAATTAGTTATACAGGGCGGTTCTAAAAATATTGTATTGGGTGGCACATACGTAGTTGCGTATACAAGGTGGTTGAAATAAGAGTGGAGCAAAAGTATAGTCATACAGAGTGGATACTTGCGTTATAGGACGGAGAATAATTACAGTTATACAAAAGGCTTTAAAAACTGTCAGAAGCAGTTGAATATACAGGATGGTTGAAATATAAAGTGGAGTAGAATTACAGTTATATAGGGCGTTTTAAAAAAGTTATATAGTTTGGAACATAAGTAGTTGCATATGCAAGGTGTTTGAAGTAAGGGTGAGGTAAAATTGTTGTTTTCCGAATAATAATTGTGGCATCTCTGGTTTTTATTTTTTCTGAGTTCTTTGGAAATAACTACCACATATACTTGAAAGTCTGTTATTTTAAAAGTCCTAACGTTTCAAGGTGTAAATCAGACCTCGTTTTCAATGGAATGAATAAAAATTGAACAAAACATTAATGTCAAATTGTGATTTCGATATTTGTCATTGCGAATCCTCTTAATTTTTCAATTTTTTTTGTTCAGTTTGTATTCATACCATTGAAAACGAGGTCTGATTGAGACCTTGAAATGCTTGGACTTTTGAAATATACAGACTTTCAAGTATATGTGGTAGTTATTCCCAAAGAACTCAGAAAAAAAATAAAATTGTTGTTATTCAGGGTGTATCAAAAATTTGTTATATAAGCATAAGCAGTTAACATATTTGAATTATAGAAAATTTTAGAAGCAGTTATACCGGGTGGTTAAAATAAATGGTAGAGAAATATTATAGTCATAAAATGTGGTTCAAAAAGGTGAATTTTGTTATATAGGGTAGACATGAATAATTGCATAAATGGAATACTAGACATATGGGGCGAAGTAAAAGCATTGGTATACAGGAATAATTTAAATAGAAAGAGTCAATAGTATGGAGAGGTTTTTTAATTATACAGGGTGGTTTTAAAGATATCAGGACCCTTGTAATATTGTGTTGAGTTAAATTATAGTTGTACAGGTTGATTCAGAAAATTGTAGACCTATAAGTTATATAGGGATGACCAATACCTAGACGCATATACAGTATGGATGCTATATAGAGTGAATTAGAGTTACATTTATAGAAAGTGGTACAAATAAGAAAACAAATAAAAAAATTAAAATATATTTGGAAAATATAGACAAAGAATAAAAATTAGAGAGGGAGAAAGAGATATGTCTGAAAATAGTGATTGATTGCACACGGTTCTAAACGGTCAGCTGAAGTCGGTTTTTTTAAATATAGATTATTAATCAGATTATTTTTTTCAGAGTAGTGACCTAGAAATCGTAAAAAAATAATTTATTGAAAATAATTGCTAATTACACCAAAACTGGTAGCGTAGCTTTTAGGGTCTGATCACAAAACCGAGGACAGATTTGCAAAATTCAAAATGTCGGATCCAAGATGGCGGTTGAAAATTTATAAAATCAACAGATATTCGCCAAAATTGGTATATAGGGGTTTTTGTAGTCTCTGATCATGAGTCCAGAATTTACAAAATTCAAGATGACGGACGAAATTTTTGTCTCGTGGGTTATTTTCATCGTCCATATTCGATCCCCCATCTTGAATTTTGTTTATCAGATTCGTGATCAGCGAACCGAAAAACTTCCCTATAAGAATTTTGGAACTCGGATTCGTGATCAGAGATCCTAAAAACCACCCTAAACCAATTTTGGTGTAATTGCAATTATTCTCAAAATTTTAATTTTTTACGGTTTCTAGGTCAATACTCTGTCAAAAATGATGAGTATTGGCAAAAAGAGACCTTTGAAAAGAGTTATCAGATGATACCCCTTTGTATTTAAACCTGTAGAAGCGATATTCACCCCCGCTTAGGGGATGAAACTGCTGGGTGACCGATACGTGTAAAATGTGTCCCCGTGTAAATATAAATTACGTTTTTTTGTCCCTCTCTTTCTTTTAAAGGTATTTTAAAAGTAATTTGGGTGGTTAGAATGAAAGCCCTGTATATAAATATACTCGTCCGGTTTTTCTCCGATTTGTCCTAGTTTGGAGCGCGTCTGGGGGCTGTCCGGTTGGGATTTTTGAAATGTTCTTTTGAATCCGGTACACGTTGTGTACGGGAGACTCTTAATTGATAAATAATAAGTTTTTGCTTTTATTTATTTTATATTATGTAAGAAATGACAAAGGGGTCCGTTGAGAAAACTGGATTTTACCTAAATGACTGGAGTTGTTGAAGGTATATCAGGCCTTGGCAATTAAGCCTTAGTTGGGTGGCAGATGGCAAATTGTTTATTGGAATTTTAGCGACCTCATAATTAATAGACTGATTCGTTATTTTAAACGAATAAATACATTATTTATTATTTAATTTGATACGGGGGAAGTTATGAAATATATTGTATATATACTATACTAAAAATGAGTTTAATCATCTGGTTAAAAATTGAAGTAACTGATAGGAGCAGGTGGGTTGTTTAAAATAAGCTTACAACTTTTCTAGATTTTTTTGAGTGATTTAGTTTTTCCTTTAGATAAAATTAAACAAATAATTTTGTGAATATTAAATTAATTACAATAGAGGGGGGTCAAAAATCTTCAGAAAATTGGGGAAATCTCAAAAAATCCGAAAATGTTGGAAATATGAAAAATCACAAATGATAAATAATTCTGAAATAGAATAAAAATAAAAAATCTGAAATATTTACGCTAAATATAACAAAAATTAAAATACCATAGTGTAATATACAGGGTATTTCTAAAATAGGGTGCAAACTTTTTCTGTGTATGAAACTAATTAAAATAAGCCAAAAAGTCCTTATTAACATGTGCCCTAAAATGCACCCTTATGAAATTATATACCCTTAAAAGTGCTCAAACAAAACTGTTTTTTCCCTGTTATTGACAAAACGGTCGAAAATAAATAAAAAAAATGTATGGGTGTAACATATTTTTTTCGAAAGCCATTGGAAATATCGATTTGGACAAACAAACATAATATTCTTTACAAAAAGTTAAGATTTTATAAAACTGTAGAGATAATTGATTCAATAAAATTACGGTCCGAGTAGCATATGTTATTTAAAACTGCCTGAGGGTTCGTTTTAGGGCACTATTTGGCTTATTTTAATGAGTTCTATACACATGAGAAACACCCTGTATAAAAAATGCCAAAATTGCCAGAAATAATAAAAATCCCAAAAAGTGTCAAAAACATCTAAACTTTAAAAAACGATAAAAAAAATTAATGGCTAAATGCCATTAATACCAAAATTATCAAAAACCTCAAATGTCAATAATATGAAAAATGGTAAACATATCAAAAACTTCAACATTTTAATCCAAAATGAATATCGACATCAAGGATTTTCTGAAATAATAGTTGAGAGGCCCCCAGTCGGGAGTCGCGCTTTGTGTAGCGCTCATTACCTATGGTACCTAGGGCAGAAATTAGACAAAAGGATTCGTAGGTTAACTAAAACCTGTCAAAGTAATAGCATATTTGCGAGATTTTACAATTCATTGAAAGGAAGATAATATATTGTTTCTAGTTGAGGACCTTCATCAGTTGCGCTTCTCTCAACTGAATGAAAAATCGTTTTTTATGTAATATCTTACATACACTTGAATTTAACATTTTGACGCGAAATGAATATCAACATTTCAAGGGGAACTAGTTTTTCCCGTGCTGAAGGTCGTTCGGATTCATGACGACTTTTATGAATCTAAAGATGGCATCTTTAGATTACCTGGACTAATAATTATATAGAGATTATAATGAGATTATTTAGAGATTGACTTTCAGTAAACTTTTTTGAAACTGCATTATTTGATAGGTCTGGATGCGTTAATTTAAAGTATCCACGTATCCAGGGGCACAAACAGTGAAAGTCCGTTGTTTTCGAATTTACAGCTAATCAAAATTACTTTTTTACATTTTCGCTACTTAGCAAGAAAGTGAGTTATTTTTTCAAACCTATTTGATAGTTGTTAACAGATAAATCAAAAGTTGCAATGTGCATGAAGTTTGAAATTCCTTATTTTTCTACGACAGTTCCTCAAAGTTGATTTTTTACCCTTTGCATTACATAGAAAGAATTCAACAATGACGATATAAAATTTAACTTTGAGTTGCTATATACTGAAAACATACATACATACAAAAAGTGCAGGTTTATAATTGCATCCCGAAATGATATACTACAAAAGCTTCTATTAAATGTCTAGATTTAGAAAAAGTAATTTTTTTAAGAACTTTTTTACCAATTATGGGGTAAGCTGAGTTTAAAAATATTGAGATCTTATGAAACTAGATCAGCGTAAAGCTTTTTCCAAAATCCCAAAAATTGGGAAACATTGTTTGCAGTAATAGATCTGCTTTATTTTAATGAGTCTCCTATTTTGAAGTTTGAGATATTATCCATTATTGAATTATTGGTAAACTGTTATTTGTAAAGATGTAATAGGATAATAAAGCTTTTGGCTTACTAAGTTAGTATAATGGCATAAAATTTACTTCGTATTTTCTCATTATATTAACAAATAATATAATCCAACTGCTTTAATAGTCGGTTAATTACACAGACGGCCTTCATTATCAAGGGACCTGATGGCTGCTGTTATAATGTTATATCTACCTGTAGTAGTAACTTGGACTGTCTCATTTGCCACGCCACATTACTCATCCATAACTATGGAATTACAAGAAATATGACCAACTAGGCTCATTTGCCTGTTTAACGATTACAAAGTTGGGATGCGATTCGCTCGCAGAGTTAGTTTGCAGCCGTAATTTGGAAAATTAATTTTTCCATTGGGATTACTATTTAAATAATCGGAATTCGTTTACGTAGTAGTGAAAAAATTGTTAATTTTAGAAGTTTATGAAATTAAACTTAACCAGACAATGCTTTTCTGAAACAGAAGCAATTCCTTCTTACAGACATAACTTATGGATATATAAAATTATAAACGTGGCTTCGTGTGTATTAAGTCATTGTTACTGAGTTACCAATAAAATATAAATATAACTTTAGTTTTATTACCACAGGTAACAAAATATACTGTCGTCCAAAAAAAAAACGTTGTTTTATTTCCTCCTTATAATTTTTGTTTTTCCAGATTGATTTTTATTAAATTTGACTAATTTCAAACACAAATATTTTTAATATTGGTTTTGAAAATAAAATGGCGGAGATGTCCAAACTTTGGCAAATTTTAATGCCTGCAATACACGTTGGCCGAGCTTAGGCCAACGCGAGCGTAGTCAAATTAATACAAGGGAAGTGGTACTGCTTCGACGTTTGGAAAGTTTGTGGAAAACCAATGCAAATGCCAATATAGCCGAGTTTTGAAGAGATGCTCATATGTTGGGCTTGATCAGTTTATATTGTGAATTGCAAGAATATGGACGACGCTATTTCAGCTGCTGTCTACACCTTGGTATTGGCGGTCATTCGGCAACGCTCGGCCAACGTTTGTTGCAGCCTTAAAACATGCTGGTACTTTCTTGGGTCACTCTGTGTAGATTTAAAAACAGGATTCAGAAAACCTGAATATATAAACACATATAAAAAGAGGCTCGCGGATGAGAATCGGTCAAAAAACAACTAACCTATGACCCTTCATTACTCCTGCTATTTAGAATTATTGACAGCTGCGAAAATGATGCCAGTTAATATCCATAACATTTTTATTAAAACTTTAATTTTAAGAGGATACAGGATGAGTCAAATTCTGTTACAATTTCATGCCGTGCGATGTAAAGAAGAATCGCAATAATTTACCTTGCACAATAAAAATCAAATCAACTATATAATTTCTTGATATTCCTGCCGACACCATTATATAGTTACTGAATTTGTGCCTTTCTCTAAAGGTTTAGTACTGTTTCACTATGTTTTTGGTTGAAAAATATACACAACCTATCCTTCTCTTTTGACTAGTCTGACCTCAAATCTTACTTGATTCTCTTATTCACAGAGCTGCGACTAATATCGGTCATCTTGATAATGGCAGAACGCTCAGACTAGTCCCAGATCTTCTGTCAGTGCTAACTCTCAAATTCTGAATATTTTCCTAAAACTCCATAATTAGGTTCTTATACTACTGAGGCACCTGCTACATTTTCGTTCCTGACAATAAATTGCGTTAAGGGAATTTTTATGATAGAATGTACACCCGTTAATAGAGCAAAATCTAAATCATTTTCGGACATAAAATTCAATAGCAATTCGCTTATACTATCACGTCAGTAACAGTTTATAGAGCATAACTGCCAAGATTTTAACAGAAAACTCGTAGAAATAAATTATTGCAATAATAAAACACCGCAAAAATTCGAATCTCTTTTGTTTTTTGCTTATAATAATCAAAAGTACTGAAGGAATCGTAATGTCGTGTACAGAAAAGTTGTAGAGAATCTGAAATCCTTCTTAATGAAGAAAAAACTGGTCAAAAGTGGATTTTTTTTTCAAAAATTGATAACATTCTGGTAACTAATACAGCAATAATAATCATCGTCAAAACGATAGTATATGATGTTAAGTTTATATGGGCTCACGCTGGATACTATTCACTAAGTAGTTTTCGAAGAATTGGAGTTTGAATAATTTAGAGAGATATTTTGCACATCCCATCGTATTAACGAGAATAGTTGGATCGGAAATGCTAAAGATGTTTTGAAAGTTCATAAATTCCACATTAATTTGTCTATCTTGGATTTTCGCTCTAATGCCTGGAAACTGGTTTAAAATAATAGTAAATATTGCATTAAATGTACGAATATGCGACAGCCAGCCAGCGGTACACTGACAATAGTTATCAATGCACATGGACGGATCTAGGATTTTTTTGAGGTAGGTATGAGATGAAAATTATCGTAAATTGTATTATTATATGTTTTTTTCTCAGCAGTTTAATAGATTTTATTTACATAACTGTATACTGTGATTAATTAAATTACTTTTTTGCACTGATCCGCCACTGTCAAGATATCTGAGGAGAAGTAAGGGTCAGTTGTTTAAGCCAAATTTCACAAGCAGTAGGTACTAATACATTTTACGGCACTACAACAAACATCCAAGATATACAGAGTGAAGTGCATTTTATGAGCTTTCAAAATATATTTTGTATACCTCTATTGAACTTTTGTGGTTGTACGATACGTTCTGGAAAATATTTCTACCAATTATTTAAACTGCAATTCTGCAAGATCTACATAACGGACAATATCGATCTTCAGCCTTATTAATCTCAACGTTAAAAGCTATCGTTAGAAGGCAGCTTAAGAAGCCAGCTGTTGTTACAATCAAGTTATGAATTTTTTAAAAACAGTCACTTTATATCAGTTTTTTCAGCTTTTCCTTATGAAAAATGCTGCAACCAAAATCTGTAAACCCTCATTTTGAAGATTTTCTGATTCTCTACAATTTTTCTATTGTCGGTATTATGAGCAGATATATATTTCACACTATAAGCAAAAAACGAATATGCCCCATATTTTTTGGGGATTTTAAAGCTCAAATAATTTACTTCTACAGGTTTACTGATAAAATATGTCAGTTGTGGCTTATAAACTATTATTCAGTTGAATTCTAAACGTGGCTGTTTGCTGTTGAATTTTATGTCACTTAAAAATCTCTATTGACTGGTGTACTTTTTTACATCGAGCAGCATGAAATTGTAGCAGAACTCATCCTGTATTCTCTCAAAATTAAAGTTTTAATAAAAAATTTACCGTCATTAGCTGTCAAGAATTTTAAATAGAAGCGATACCCAAGGAACCATGTTAAAACATACCTACCTATCTTTGTCTTGTCATACGTCACTTATTTTTTAACGGATTGTCATACGTGACCCCTCGTTTAATTCAGGAATATTCAGGCTTTCAGAATCTCATTTTTAAATCTACAAGGAGTGCCTCAAGCAAGTAGCAGTATGTTTTAAAATATGTCAAAGTTTAAACACGTACGTCATTTTGTTTTTAAAACTGATTTTAATTTATTTGGTGACAATACTGTTATTTATAATATTCACGAAGCTTGGTACTCAACTTCGACGTGGCTGGTCTAGTCGCCTCTCTAAGTTTTATTCATATTTACTACCGAATTTAATATATAGTATCTAATATAAGAAACGGGAAGAGTTTTTTTCGTTTAAATGCGCTAGTTTGTGGTCGTAC
Source organism: Octodonta nipae (assembly GCA_034190945.1). NCBI lineage: Eukaryota > Metazoa > Arthropoda > Insecta > Coleoptera > Chrysomelidae > Octodonta > Octodonta nipae. The sequence goes on along the minus strand of CM067217.1, from coordinate 65,690,895 downwards.
CAATCGGATTTGAAAAAATCTTTCTGTATTATATAGTCTATTTACTGAATATAGTTCTAGGTTTTTTAACATATTTTGAATGTGTTAGTGATCGAATAATTTGTATAACGGCTTGTCTGACAGACACAGTGTTTATAGCTGCGCTAGGATCCGAGAGATGGCGTTGTACGGATGTCAGTGATCATATACGTTTTGAATGCATTGACCGAATGAAGTCAGATTCACAAACCTATATTTTTTGCTGAGATCATGGTTTCTAGCTACACCAAGATCTAGTCTAAGAGATAGAGCCGGTTTTTGCTCATCGAGAAAATGGACAGAATGTATAGTATTAAGTTCAATTTCTGAATTACATCACGTTTCTAGGCAGACGCCAGTCGAAGTGATAACCGAGGATAGTTACAGGGGGTGAAAGTAGTATTTTTTTTCGGTCATGCTCATCATCGAGTAAACGTTCAAAATTGGCTCCATGCAAGAATGTGATGCATTTAAGCAAATTTCCGAGAGGCGTCTGTCTAGAGTGTTACCATCAAGCTGGCGGACATTGGTAAACTTGTCAAAAATAGGGGTGAATTTCGTCATTAAGTAAAAAGAACGCCATTTGCACCATTGTTTTGCTTACACAAAAGAAATTATAATCCAAAAGGACATACAAAAGCAATGTATTTTGCTCTTTCTTACAATTCATCACCAGAAAATGAAATATATACTTCACAAGATTAACAGATATTGCCATATAACGGTTACCTGAGAGCAACCATTTTACTCGCAATCCCAATTTATTGCATACTTTTTAAATTGACGGCAGCATTAAATCCGCCAAAGCAGACAAATAAGGCAACTGCAATCGAACCGCTTGAGAGTTGCTTTAAAACAAGCAGAAATTACCAGCATAGGAATCTACCGATCTTCTATATGGGGCACCCACCAAGAGGGTGAAATCACGCTAGTGTACGGCGTTGAAATTTGAAAGATATTGTGCCATGTTTCATTTTAAATACTTCTTTATCATCTGTGAATTTTATTTTATTGACTTGTGTTTGTAAAAATCACCAAAGAAGGAATGGAGTCGCAAGGGTCTAATTATCAATAAAAACTTTAAATTAATTTATGCCAATGTACAGGGTATTAGGGACAAAATATCTGACTTTGAATTGCTTCTCAATGAATCAAAAGTAGACTGCTTTTGATCCAATGAGATCGGATAAAGTGCATGGGGGTGTGGGTATTTATATAAGAGAGAACTTAGAATGTCAAGTGCTTAACCTGTCAAAACTTTCGAAAGAGTTGCAGTGTGAGGTAGCTGGGATCTATATTTCCTCTATACACACCCAAATAGTAACAGTATATAGATCTCCTAAAGGCGATCTGGATAAATATCTAGAGGTCATCTCTCTGGTTCTGGAAAAAATTGATCATACAGGGATCATTATAGTCATTGGCGACTTCAATGTGTGAACTATCTTTCCTATGATTTGTTACCAACAGTTAACTTCAAAACGAGAGGTGAAGCAACTTTGGATAATATCTATGTTAACTTCAATCTAGACATCATTCCCGTTGCTCTAGAGGCTATCTCTGATCATTCCGGATTACTGTTCAACACACCACTCAAACTGTCATATAATCTAGAATTACTTTCAGACCAATCACTGATGAGGGTCTTTCCTTACTGTATAATCAGCTACAACTATATAACTGGAAATCAATCACGGAAGGTACCGAAAGTGTGGAGGATCAGTTCTGTAGTTTTTTTAAAGTCGTAACTAACGCTTTGGACAAAAGTCTGCCAGAAAAGACGAAAATGGTTCGGAAAGTCAAACAGGGCCCTAAAATTAACTGGTTTAATGACAACCTTAGAGACATGAGGGGGAGACTTCAAACTCTCAGTCTCCTTCATAAGAAAATCCAATTTTGGTACCAAAAAACATGGTCAGTTATTACAAAAAACTGTATCGGATAGAGATAGCAAATTCTAAAAAGCTATCCATGACAATTTCATTGCTAATGCATCAAACAAGGTTTCAGCCATGTGGAGTATAATAAAATCTCATAGGAACTCCGCTCCAGTCACCTCAATGCCCAGGTTTTCAATGATTTCTTTGTGTCAATTGCAGACGAGCTGATTAAAAATCTTTTTTCTTCTAATAGCTCCTTTAATGAGTATTTATCAAATCAATACATTGGAGATAGCTTCAAATTTTACTCAGTAACAGAAAAAATGGTTTCAGATAAAATTTCCGACATTAAAAATAGTGGTAGCAGAGACTGTTATGTCATCAACTCTAGAATCCTTAAATATCTCACAGATATAGTTAGCAAACCTCTGACTCACTTGTTTAATCTCTGCATCCGAGAAAGCATATTTCCATCTGTTCTCAAATTGGCAAAAGTTATACCTGTTTATAAAAATAAAGATCTCGAAGATGTAACTAATTACATGCCTATATCACTATTGCCACTAATCTCTAAAATTCTTGAATCTTTATTGAAAGACCAAATGATTAACTACTTTGATGTTAATGATATCTTTACACCAAATCAATTTGGTTTTCGTAACAACAAGAGCACAACTCTGGCTATTAATCGACTAAGTGAGTTTGTGGCAGAGGGCTTTGAAAATAAGCATAATACATATGGTAGATTCCTGGACTTAACGAAGGCGTTCGATTGTATAAGTTTTGAAATCCTTTACAAAACTACAACTTTGATTCGAGCAGTATTACCCTTATACAGTTCTATTTAGAAGCAAGAGAACAGTATGTTCTTTTTGAGAATCAGCAGTCTACGAATCGCAGGATTCAGCATGGCATACCTCAGGGCTCTGTGTTGGGTCCTCCGTTATTCCTCATATACATAAATGACTTGCCAAACTTTAACAATGTATTGAATCTGCTGATAATCCTGTTTGCTGATGATACCACAACATTGCTGCACTATCAACCTTCAGACCCAATAATGCAGTGGACTCAAATCAAACAGCGTGAAATAGAGAATTGTTTTTAGCCAATAGGCTTAGTCTAAACATTAGTAAGACCCAGAACATTAATTTTACATTGCAATCTTCACCATCGACTCTAGAAAGTGATGCATCAGTGAAGTTTTTAGGGGTTTACCTTGATCCTGGGTTGACCTGGGAAGCCCATGTTAATTTCTTAGCTCCAAATTATGTAAAATAACTTTCCTTATAAGAAGCCTGTCAAAAAATGTATCTAGGGGCACATTACTGACAGCGTATCATGGATACTTTAGCTCTAATATGTCCTACGCGATTTTAAATTGGGGTCATTCTCCGTGTTCTGCTCAAATTTTTAAGTTACAACGCCGTTGTGTTAGAATTATTGCAGGCTTGAGTGTTGTAGAGATAGCTTTGTGGGGCTAAAACTACTTACCCTACCTTGCACTTTTATCCTTCAGTGTCTTGTCTATATGAAACAGAACCAAAACAGCTACAGAACTCAACGATATTCACTCATATTCAACCAGGAAAGGAGGAGAATTAGTTCTCAGCTACCACAGATTCCAACGAACGAGAATGGGTACTGACTATTATGGCAGTAAATTTTTTAATGCACTGCCAGCAGAAATAATAAATTTACACGTACATCATTTTAAAACAAGAGTAAAAAAATATCTTTTAAAACACGCCTTTTATTCTTTTGAGGAGTACTTAGGGAAGTGATTTTAATGTATACATTTTTAATGTGTTGTCTATATATTAGTAAACAGGACATTTTATTTTCTTATAATTTTAATAACATTTTATATATTCTTTCGTATACATATTTAATTTAAAACATTTCATACTTGTGTCCTTTGACTTGTAAAAACAGACAGTTGTAATACTTTACCAATAAGTAAATTAAAATAAACTAAACTACAGATAAATGACATAAATATATTTTTCATAATGTCATTATGTGGTCTGTATGACGACATACACAATTTTTTAAAATGCGAAGCCACATTTTTCATTACTGATTTAGAAAGAGCGGAAAATTTCAGGTCCGAATATGACTTTGACCATGACCTTGAACTTGACCTTCAAGGTCATTCCAAGATCAAATGCTAGCGTTTCGAATCTGAAATCAGTTTTCGTTTGAAAAACTGGTCCACCCTCTTGGATTGGATTGCGAAAATCTGATGTCAGATTCGTAATCAGATTTTGAAAATTGGCAATTTGAAAAAAATCAACCAACCTACTCCCAATTTGGTATACGGGGCTTTTCGACGTCGATGATTACGAATATGAAATCAGTTTTTGAAAATTTTCTAAAAAAGTAGTGGCCGAGTTCAACGTCAAATTTGTTTTTAATTTGAAATACTTTCTTTGAAAGAGTCATCTTTCGGATCCGGATTAAAAACATCGATTACCGTTAATTAGTTGTGCGTCACTTGGTTGACTTTTTTCAAAAAATTGGTCCGCCATCTTGGATTGTGAATTTTGAAAAACTGATTTCAGATTCGAAATCATCGATGCCGAAAACCCCTGTAACGGAAATTCCTCATGACACTTTTTAGGAAATTAATTAAACAATTATTAGCATAACATCATCATAAACCATTCTAGGTAACCCCATTAAATTCAGCATGTCTACAAATATTATCACGTACACCAAATAGTTGAATCAGCAAAACAATCGACTGATGGCACATTTTCGATAATTGATGTAAATCGCGAACCATCAGTCGAGTTGAAAATGTAGCGTAGTAATGATTAGATGTAGTTAGTGTAGTGTAACCTGTAGTTAGTATAGTGTAACAAAGTAACCAGTAGAAATAAACATGTAGTCTTTACAACTAGTATTATTGGTCGAAGGCCGCTGCAACATTATAATATCACATGGCGATCCTGAACCATAAATAATGACCAATCTTCACACCCCCGGACACCTAGTTTAGCTATAATTGGGTGATTTTTTAAAAAAAACTTTGATCTTGGAAGATATAGACATAAAATTTTCCGCTCTTTCCGAATCCTTAATAAAAAATGTGGCTCGCATTTAAAAAAAATGTGTATGACGTCATACAGACCATATTAATGACGTCATGAAAATCTATTTATGTCATTTAGCAGTACGTTCTTTTGGACTATGATTTCTTTTGTGTAACCAAAAAAATGGTGCAAATGGCGTTCTTTTTACTTAATGACGAAGTTCACCCCTATTTTTGACAAGTTTACCACTGTCATCATCTTGATGGTAACGCTCTAGGCAGACGCCCCTCGGGAATTTGCTTGTATGCAGCCAATTTTGGAGCGTTTACTCGATGATGAGCATGACCAAAAAAAATTACAATTTTCACACTCTGTAACTATCCTCGGTTATCACTTCCACTGGCGCCTGCCTAGAAACGTGATGTAGTTTAGGAATTGAACTTAATACTATACTGTCCATTTTCAGGATGACGAGCAAAATCCCACTCTATCTCTCCTACTGTAATCCGATTGGGAGCCTGTACACTTTTAGCGATCTTTTGAACGTCTTAACCCATTAAGCAAGGTTTTGTCGAGACGATGGTTCATAGCTATGTACGGATTTCATAGACCGTACAACTTTTGAACGGCTTGACTGACTGAAGTCATATTCGTTATGTCCAGCCGACGATTTCAAGCTATGCTAGGATCCAATAGGGCTGATCTCAGTGGTTATGTAAATTGTGAACGGCTTGATCGATTGAATTTATATTCACACAATGTATTTAATTTGTCGAGACTAGGGTTCATGCTAGAATTCTTTAGTGGCGTAGTTCAATTAATTTGCCGAGCCAAGTGGTTGAAGAACTTATGCCGGGCCAAGAGCTGAAAAAATATCTGACAATATTAACCAAGTTAATACGGAGAACAAAAGAAACGAACATCTTGAAACGTATCTGTTGTTTCAACTATAACAGAATATATACTGCACGAAATATGGAAAGTGTTAAATCGGCGATATAATTGGATAGACAAAGAAGAGAAAAGAAGGTGCGTAGTTTGATACGCAATGGAATTGCTGTGATAGTAAGAAATAATGTTTACAATCTATTGAGACTACAGGAAGACCTTCAAAATGAAAGGGGGAGGTCATCTTGGATTTGTGACAATATTTATTAGTTTTACGATCCCTGGATATCTATTCAAGTTAAGATTTTAAAGTTTAATCTAAAGACAGATTTGTATAGAAAAATCGTCAGCCAGCTGTTTTCTGTCAATCATTTAATTTTTTTACTTTACAAAACAAGCAATTTTTTACACAGTTTTATCGTATATCTTTATAGGCGTTTATTATACTGAAGATCTGTAAAGTTTTTATTGTTCTACTTTAGTTCTACTCAAACTTGACTGAATTTGAATAGAATACGATAAAGTAATGATATTCTATATTTATTCAAAACAAACAAGTAGGTACATAATTGTACATATTCTCATATTCCTTCCTCTCTCCCACATTATACCAATAAAACATCATATGAGTGAAGTATAGTTTCGGAGTGGTGGTGGAGTGTGTATTCCACTGCTCTCTCATTATCATGGCTACACCGGCTGTTGCTTGATATGTGACTATGTACAGATGAAACCATTCGGCATTGTTTTATTTTATTTCACAGTGTGTTCCAACGGTAATGCTCCACTCAATAAATTCTGGCCAGTATACATCATTAAATGTAATTAGAACTGGGAAACATCTGCCATGAATTACTCTGATTTCGTGTATTTAGAGGCAGGATTCCGGCTTCAGTATGTAATTTTAAAATTTTGAGTTATGCTGTGTGGCGCAGGCAGTTTGGGATCGTTTCTACCTTATAATAATGTATGATTTATGTTTGATTATGTCAAATTTATTTATAGTTGTAGTTCTGTGTTGATGACAGTATCTATGGTTATTATCTATTACATAAATATAAAACAATATTTGCTTATAATTTCAAAATTTCTCATGGTATATATAAACAATTTTGCTGTAAATAACTATGAGCTTGATATCGTTAATAACTAAATATTGATCTAAGGGCAAAGAAGTTTTTGTGCTGACCTTAATTCATCTGCTACTATGGCACATGTTGAAATTCCTTTAAATTTATATAAATTATTGTCGGGTGTCATTATGTTGCATCTACAGGCTTGACGCCGTTTTCTTTAACTAAGAAAAGATCAATACTTAGTTTCGGATTACAATTTACTTTAGACATTAATTTGAACATTTTCCTTTGTTTTTATATATAATTTAAAAATAAGGTAAGTTATTCATCGATATAATAATTATAATATAAAATTCCGGTTGACGGTAGTAGTATTTATATATATATATATATATATATATATATATATATATATATATATATTATTATAGTACTATTTTATATAAACAATTAACAATAAATCAAACGAAAAGTCTGCATTTATGTATTTCGTCATTTTCAAATGCCAAATATATTCAGTTCTGTGTTTCATTCTATCAATTACACAGGGCAACATTTGATTTAAACGGGAACACGGCATGCCGTCTAGGATACTAGGGGTTTTTCGGGTCGCCGATTACGATAAGATGGTTGGTTGACCTTCATCACGTCAGGGTCAAGGTTTGTTTGACTGCGATTTTTCCCAGGGGTCATTTTAAAGGTCATTTGAAGGGCAAATCGAGAGAGTACTACCAAAAATGTGAAAAAAATTATGCTTAAGTTTTTGAGGTCTCTGAGTCCGAATCCGTAGTTGTTTGACCTTGCGCTGTTTCCCAGAGGTAATTTGCAGGTCAAATCTTGAGAGTTCTACCAAAAAATCTGAAAAAATTCAGGCTTATGTTTTTGAAATGTTTGAGTCTGAAATCATAGTTTGTTTGACATTGAGCTTTTTCCCAGAGGTCATTTGAAGGTCAAATCAAGAGAATTCTACAAAAAAATCTGAAAAAATGTGGTTGCATCCGGAACACCTCCACGCGGTGACGGTGGGTAGCAGCGTTGTTTCACTATCCGGGGAAGTCCCTGGGTAGCGGCTTTCATGACGTCATGGCAACCTCACAGAAAAAAATTACGAGACAGGGCTTTGAAAACCTAGAATCGACGGCTGGTCAGGATGGGAAAGCGGACCCGCAGGCGGCGTCATCATGCGACTGTAGTCTTAGGTTGGTGGGACACTTGGCCAATGTAGAGTCCAATGCAACAAGTCAAAGTCCTTGCAAAAACAATCCTGACAACTTTTGCGATGTTTGCGGGCAATATACATGACAAGTAAAGTCAAATTCTCAGACATATTGAAAAAAATATATCAAGAATGCTTTGCAATCGAAACTGATTCCTTAAGTAATTACTTCACTTCAAAGGTTGTCTGTACTAGATGTCGCAATATTTTGAGCAAAACGAAGACACAGATAGTTTCTTCGCCAATGAAATGAAGGGAGCCATCAAATCATGTATCAGATTGTTACTTCTGTTCAATTAATGTTCAAGGATGTAACCGTGAAAATAGTAAATCAATCACTTATCCACCTGTAGCATCGGTAACTTATCCTATATTGTTAGATGGTGAACTTGACGACAATAGTATATATGAAGAGCCAATTGTAATGGAAGTTTTATATGATGCAGAGCAAAAAACAGGTGATACATCCTAAGAAGAAGAAATGGAATCTGGGGATATTTCATTAAGGTCATCAGAAGATGAAGGTAATTAGAATCAACCAACCAAGTTGAATTAAGTGATTTTTGTCGCGATTTGGGTCTTTCGGAAGAAAGTTCTGAACTGCTGGCTTCAAGACTGAATAAAAAAAATGCTTAGTTCCTGGAACGCTCATTGCATATTACCGTACAAGAGACAAACCGTTTAGAAAGTTTTTTTACAAAAACAAGTAACTTGATTTACTGCAGTGATGTCAATGGTTTGGTAGAGAAATTCGACATTTAATATGAATCTTCTCATTGGCATCTTTTCATAGACTCTTCAACAAAAAGTCTGAAAGCTATCTTGCTTCACAATGGGAACGGATACGCCCCTTTACCTGTGGCTCTTTCTGTTGCAATGAACGAAGAATATCCTGATATGCATCTCTTATTGCAGAAATTTAAATATGATACACATAAATGGGGTATTTGCGGCGATTTGAAAATAAGTACCATCTTGCTAGGCATGCAAAAACGATTTACGAAATATCCAAGCTTTCTTTGCGAGTGGGACAGTCGAGCTCGAGATGAACACTATGTAAGAAAAGTCTGACATCCTAGAAGAAACTTAACTCCAGGGCTCAAAAATGTTAAAGAAGTAAGTTTGGTGCCTTCAAATAAGGTTCTTCTCCCGCCATTGCCCATAAAATTCGGCATAGTAAAGCAACTTGTTAAAGCAATGAACAATGTTGCTTTTATTCATATTTTTCATATATTACCATCGCTTTCTGAAGCAAAAATTAATGAGGGTGTTTTTACGGGACCTCAGAGAAGAGAATTGCTAAAAAATTAGGAAATCGCAAGGCTATTGATGGATAAAGAAAAAGCTGCATGGCAAAGTTTCAGAGAAGGAAATAACAAAGATCCTGATTATAAAAATATCGTTTCCAAAATGTTGATCAACTTTAAAGGAGTTGGATGTCTCATGAACTTCATTTCCTTCACTCTCATATCGACTATTTTCCCGAAAACAGAAGGACACTTCAGTAAAGAGCAAGGTGAGAGGATGCAAGATCTGAGGGAATTCGAAAATAGATATCAAGGTGTTTGGGGAAAAATATGCTGGCAGAATATTGCTGGAGTTTGCAGAGAGAGTCAAATGTATCACACAAAAGAAAAGCAATAAGAAGAACATTTACTACAGAACGGAAACGTTATCGAGCTGACGAATGATGCAGTTAACATGACTACAAAATACAATCAAAATTTACAAAAAGTGTCCAAGGTGGGGGTTGAGTGACCGTGCCTTAACTGGCTTGGATAAGCTAAAACAAACTACGGATTCGGACTCAGGGACCTCACAAACATAATCATGAATTTTTTCAGATGGTTTAGAAGAACTGTCTCGATTTGACCTTGAAATGACTTTTAAATGACCTCTGGGAAAAAGTGCAACGTCAAATAAATTAGGATGAGGACTCAGAGATCTCAAGAACATAAGCATGATTTTTTTCACATTTTTTGGTAGAACTCTCTCGATTTGACTTTCAAATGACCTCTGGAAAAAAGCGCAGTCAAACAAACTACGGATTCAGACTCAGAGATAGCAAAAACATCAGCAAACCTTTCTTCTCAATTTGACCTTCAGATGCCCTTGACCCTGACGTTATGAAGGTCAACTGACCCTCTCATCGTCATCAGCGACCCGAAAAATCCCTGGTACCCTGTTCCCGCTTAGATCAAATGTTGACCTTTGTTATTAGTGGTTAAATGTTCTCTTCTATGAGATCCGTGGTTACATGTTTAAAATAGATCTTTACACCCTTTGTAATGCGCAGGCGCCTTCGTTATGTTACCATTACCCTTATCATCAATTAAATTAAATGAAATAATAATTGCTGGGGCTATATAGTCTAAGAGATAGAGCCGGTTTTTGCTCGTCATCGAGAAAATGGACAATGTATCGTATTAAGTTCAATTCCTGAACTACATCACGTTTCTAGGCAGGCGCCAGTGAAAGTGATAATCGAGGATAGTTACAGAGGGTGAAAGTGTAATTTTTTTTGGTCATGCTCATCATCGAGTAAACGTTCCAAAATTGGCTGCATAAAAGATTGTGATGCATTTAAGCAAATTCCCGAGAGGCGCCTGTCTAGAGCGTTACCATCAAGCTGGCGGACAGGAGTAAGGTTGTCAAAAATAGGGGTGAACTTCATCATTAAATAAAAAGAACGTCATTTGCACCATTACAGACCACAATAATGACTCATGAAAAATCTATTAATGTCATTTAGCTGTACGTCCTTTTGGATTATGATTTCTTTTGTACAAGGAAAAAATGGTTCAAATGGCGTTCTTTTTACTTAATAACGAAGTTCATTCCTATTTCTGACAACCTTACTCCTGTCCGCCACCTTGATGGTAACGCTCTAGACAGACGCCTCTAGGGAATTTGCTTAAATATATCACGATATTGTATGTAGTCAATTTTGGACACGTTTACTCGATGATGAGCATGACCAAAAAATATTACCATTTTCAAACCCTGTAACTATCCTCTGTTATCACTTCCACTGGCGCCTGCCTAGAAACGTGATGTAGTTCAGGAATTGAACTTAATACGATACATTTTATCCATTTTCAGGATGACGAGCAAAATCCCGCTCTATCTCTCCTACTAATATTTTTACATCTTTCAAGTAATGCATATAATTGTATTAAGTTCCTATGGTGGTTAAAGAGTTATTTTCGTTTACAAGACGAAAATAAAGCTGATCTATCTGAAGGTTAGGACAAAAATGATACTCATATTACGTTTAAAGTAATTAATATACTGATAATCTATAAAATTAACATTGGGTAATAAAAACAACAAATTTAATTTAATTTATTATTACTATTGTTTTTTCAGTCATTGCCCTTTTTACTACAATTTGCAATTTAAATTTTGTTGACTGTGTTCATCTTTCGCCTGACAGATATATGAAAGATTTTCACGAATTCTTTACAAATGTTGTATATAATATTACTTATGGCGGTATAGTTGTTAGAAATAATATACAAATATCAGTATATTAAATATTTAATTCAACTCAATTTGCATCCATATGCCTGGTTACGGGTACATTATTTACAACTGATTTTGAAAAGGTTAATACTCGTTTTATTTAATATTATATTATTTAGCAAGTTATTGTCTTAAAAACATATACAAATAAACAAATATATGTATCTTGATTTATATAATCAATTACATATTTATAATCTACTATCACTTAGTTCACATCTCTAACTCATAAATCACATTAAGCACATGTTAGACAAACTTTTAATTGTTTATTCTTTTCGTTGATCTAATAAGGTTTCGACGAGATTCGACACAAGCCTTTGGAAAACTAATAAAGTCAAATAAATTACCCAAAGACTGTTTGTATGACTGCAACATATTCCATGACATTAAAATTTTTTGCTTCATTCTTTATTGATGAAATGTTATACATGTTAATTAAAATCGTTGACTTCTATTTCACTTTAAGTCTATAATTATTAAAACTTTACTGCTAATAGTAATTTAATAAATTACATTGAAATTATGGTATTCACGTTATAAACAAGTATAGAGTGCCCGAAAAAACATGACGGATGTTGACGCATGCGCATACTTTTTAACCGACTTCCAAAAAGGTTATCAATTCGTCACGTATTTTTTTTCGCTTTTTTTTGTATGTATGTTCCCTGATTTCTTCTCCTGTGGTGCACCGTTTTGAATGAATTTTTGATTGGTGAAACTTCAAAATTTGGAAAAGAATTCTATTAGTAAAGTGATAAAATTTGTGAATGAACACATGCATGCATGGAAATCGACCAATATCCCTAATATTTTAGTCGATTTTTCGATAACTCCTTATGGATGTGTATAGTTTTTCAATGTTTAATCTATTAAGGAAGATCCTTAGGTGATATCATATACTTTACGGCGACGTGCAACTTGCAGTTTTGCAGAAAATCGCCGAAAATTCCAAAATTCTTATCAAAATTTCATCGAAATGACATAACGGACATTTCCTCATAAATATTTTAATTCCAAGGCAATAGTGCGGTAATTTTAGGTACTGGAAGTTTTAATTGCGAATTTGAAAATTGTCTATGTACATCTCAAGAATATATATAGTAAAGCATAGTATTTTCGGCTCCTTAAATCAATGAGTACCAAGCTCGTTTTGTATGTATTCCGGGCAAATACCTATTTAAATGCAAATTTTTCCATTTTGCGAAGACGGTGCTTTTGGTTGTTACATTCTCCCGGCCTAATAGAAATTCAGTGACAACATATGTCAAACTTTAAACTGCTATTTGGTGCGTTGATAGACAGGGTGTTTAGTTATAGCAAACAAAATCACAAAGTAAAGTGGTAGAAGGAGTTGCATTTATATGAAGATTGAAATATAGGACGGACTAGAATGATAGTGATCCGTAGACAGCCGTATATTCAGGATGGTTGGAATATAGGGTGGACTGGACGTTTAGAGGTATAAAAATGTTGGAAAAAATGTGAAATTAAAATTATATAGGGTGATTAAAAAACTGTTATATGATGTGGACATAAGAAAATCATATACAGGATGGTTGAAATATATGCTGGAGTTGAATTATATTTATACAGTGTGATTAAAAACTTTTCTTTTATAGCCCATAAGAAGTTGCATAAATTGTGGAGAGGAATTAATGTTACACAGGGTGATAATATAAAATGTTAAAAATGAAATAATTTATGGGGTAGCCCACAAGGAGTTATATACTATGGTTGAAATATAGGACGGATTTGACTCCGTAAATATGGGATGGATTCTACCTCCGTCCTATAGTTTACAGAAGGCAGCTAACAAATTTATGCTGGTCCGTGGGCAGTCGTATATACAGGATGATTGGTACATAGTTTGGAGTGGAATTATCTATAGTTATACAGGGTTGTCAAAAAAAGTTGAAAAAAGGTTACATGGCGTAGTCCATAAGGCATAAATATATTTTGGGCTTATTAAGTCAACGCGTACTAGTACATTTTGTTCGTAAAGATTTACCTGGCAATTTAAATGAGAAAGTATCATTGTGTAATGTTGAGGCTTTCGATGTTACCTGGTTCTGTCTATTAAAGTTATACATACAAAATAAAAAATAAAGAATGATCACTACCTGAGTTCAAAAAAACTAAAAAGTTGAAAATAAAACATTTAAAAAATATATAACCGACTTCTACCTATAACTAAAAAGCTAAAAATAATTATAACAAAATACAACTCTAGCAAATAAATAACACATTCAATGTTCTTAGGTACCTACCCAGGAAGTAAAAAATATAAACATTAAAATGTGCTCATTCTGTACAAATTAATTACCTACCAATTTAGTATATTTTGAAGCCGGTGCCAAGCAAATCTAAAATCCTTCATTGCGTACTTATCTACCAATTCATCAAACTTGATTGTTGCTGGGCACCGACTTCAGAAATATACTAGATTGGTAGGTAATTAATTTGTACAGAATGAGCACCTCTTAATGTTTACATTTTTTACTTCCTGGGTAGGTACCTTACAACATTGAATGTGTTATTTATTTGCTAGAGTTGTATTTTGTTATAATTATTTTTAGCTTTTTAGTTATAGGTAGAAGTCGGTTATATTTTTTTAAAAAATGTTTTATTTTAAATTGTGTAAAGGTCTATGCGGAATACAGAACAGAGTTTTGAAAATGGTTTTGTGCACTTACAAGGGTGTAAGGTAAATTATATGTTATGGTGCATAATTTTTTTTTGTTAAATTTCATTTTGTTATTTCCGTAATGCATTTATTAATTTGGAATATAAAACTTAAATGTATAATAAGGACAACTTGTGGAATTTATTAGGAAAACTAGTTGCCTTTTTATGGACAAACTCGTTCTTGTGTAATAACTAGGTGGTGATGTGCCGATTCGATTATTTCAGTAATGGATTAATCGATTATGCAAATAATAGTAATTGATTTGCAATTATGAATCGATTAAAATCTGCTACGATTTGTGAAGGTAGTTTATTCTCATTTTGGTGCAAACTGACAAGATATTTTTAAGAAACTACTTAAAACGGTTTCGTAAATCGCAGTAGTTACTAAATAAAACTATTTTAGTTTTAAACAATTCTTTATAAGAATAAATAAGTCATGAAGTAGATATATGAAATAGAGATTTATTACAACAAGTAGTGCTTACATTAATATAAAGTTAATAAAAATTAATGAATAAAAAACTAAACATGAGACAAAGTCAAAAATTACAATTATTAATTCTGACACATTTATACGTTTTCAAGCAGTGTCCAATTACGGCAGTCAACAGAGATTTTTTAGTGACAAAATTCAACAGCAAATTGTATAGGCCATCATTTAAATAATAGTTTATAAGCTCACTGATATAATTTTAACAGCAAATTTGTAGAAGTGGATTATTTGAGCCTTAAAAACCTCTAAAATATGAGGTATTTTCGTTTATTTCTTATAGTGTAAAAAGTACTGATCTGTTCATAATGCCGCTAACAGAAATGTTGTAGAGAATTTCATAAGTAAAAGCTGGAAAAATGATATA
Source organism: Octodonta nipae (assembly GCA_034190945.1). Lineage (NCBI taxonomy): Eukaryota > Metazoa > Arthropoda > Insecta > Coleoptera > Chrysomelidae > Octodonta > Octodonta nipae. Next base: position 65,675,706 of record CM067217.1, on the reverse strand, counting down.
AAATGAGTGTTTTAAAAACATTTATAACCTGGTTGTAATAACAGCTGGAACCTTAATCTGCCTTAATGATAGCTTATAACGTTGAAATTAATAAAGCTGAAGAGCGATATTGTCCGTTAAGTAGACCTTGCAGAATTGATATTTAAATAATTTGTAGAAATATTTAGCAGAACAGATCGTATTATCCACAATAGTTCGATAGGGATATGCAAAATATATTTTGAAAGCTCAAAACGCCACTTCAATTTCAATTTTGACAAAAATTACCCATCTTTATTTCTCCACAGATGTCTTGACAGTGGCAGATCCAGTCAGTGGAAAGAAGTAGGTAATTTAATTAACAGTATACAGGTTACCATTAATTTAATAAACCATTGGAAAAATAGACCAATAAACGCAGGTAATAGAGAAAAAAATATAATAATACAATTTATCATAATTTTCATATTCTGCCCCCCCCCTCAAGAAAATCCTAGATCCGCCTATAGCCTTGACAGTGATTGTCAGTGAACCGCTGGCTGGCTATAGCATATATATTTTAAACCAATTTCCCGGCATTATTAGCAAGATAGACAAATTGAAGTGGAATTTATGAACTTTCAAAATATCTTTGGTATATACCGATCGGACTAGTCTCATTAATAGGATAGAATGTGCAAAATATTTATCTAAATTATCTAAATTTCAATTCTTCAAAACTACTTTATCAATAATATCCATGGTGAGCCCGTATCAGCTTAACATTGTAATGTTTTTATCTTCACACACGGGTTCAGTTCAGTTTCTTGGATTTATTTAAAAACACAGTCCAACTCACTCTTATTTATTTCCACTAGTTTAACACCATTTATATTCACAGAACTATTTACAATTTCTCTTAACTTAACAATACGGCCGTCAAATATTGAATACTGAATTCATCGCCAGCTGTCCGAACCATCGGGAAACTTCTTTCATGTGTTCTGGAAGCTTCAGGGGAACTCCCAGTAACGGCAGCGGTCGGCCTGTGGAGAGACAAAACATTTCGGATACCCAGAATTATCGGAAGAATGTCCCTTCCATTCTCGTAACATTGCAAATATGTGTGACGATATTTGTAGGACTCTCCATTTCGACAACGGGAAGTTCGGTGGAAGTAACAGTCAACGGTCCTCGAATCTGGGCTGCGAATATTGAGACAGCATACAAGGATATCGATGCCACTGAAACGAAAGATTGTTTCCATAATACTTCTCACCACACTTCAATTAAGTCCATTCAAGCCGCAAGCTATATTTGGGACCGCCCACTTCATCAGGTTCTTCTCTATTATCACAGTCCTCAACTCTACCAGAGTCTTCCAAAGATCGCTATATGTTGGCTTGTCCTGCGAGAATGTTTTCGTTACTAAATAAAAGATGTCTCTGGTACCCACTGGTTGTTTATCTTCGACATGAATGACCTTCCTTACCACCGGATCTTGCTCCTTCAGCCTCTGGAACTGGCCGTACTTTTTGGCAAACACCTTGGCTATTCCTCTGGACATCCGGAGATCTCGAGCCAAACAATGAGCCAGGACATATTCTATGGGCACCTCAAACAGGTCTCGGGGTTCCTATCTGGTTACGTCGTGCTGCACTTTCTGCCCATCAGAGTACAGTGCCATGAACTGTTCGAATCTCATCTCGTCATCGGGTGGTTGGATGCTGCGGATTTGGGCTTGGTCAACTTCGCCGTCATGACTTCCGGCATATGGGGCTAACCTGTTGAAATGTACCACCTTTGGTTTTCCTCGGGGCAGGTTCCTTATTCTGTAGACGACATCGTTGATCTTCTTTACAATTTGGTGAGGCCCCTCCCAAGATCTTTGTCGCTTGGGCGAATATCCACGACGACGTTGCGGGTTATACAACCAAACAAGATCATCAGCTTGGAATTCCCCGCCCTCGGCTCTGATGTCATAGGCTTCCTTCATTCGGGCACTGGCATTCTCGGTGTTTAACTGGACTCGTTCATGGATGTTGTTCATCTTTTGACGTAGCTGACTGACATCGTCTTCACCTGCGGTCTTTTCTCCTGGGGGACATCCAAACTTCAAATCGCATGGTAGTCGTAACTCTCGTCCCATAATAACGCTTGCGTGAAGATACTGGCCCCAGTCTCTTTGGTGGTCAGTGACTAACTTTGACAAATGACGATTAATGGTTCTATTCATCCGTTCTACCATTCCATTGGATTGCAGGTGTAATGCTGTCGTTCGTGTTTTATTGATCTTCAATAGTTTGCAGACGTCTTGGAAAAGGATGGACTCGAAATTTCTACCTTGGTCTGAGTGCAACTCCAGGGTAACACCAAAACGACTAATACATTCCTTCACTACCACAATGTACTTATATCCGGAGTCAAATTCAGTACCATCATGTAGTTCTCGTAAAACCTCTGGTCTCCTATTTCTGTTTTCTGTCGTTTCCCTCTGCTGGAGTTTCCAGGACGCGCTTGAGGAGTCCATTTTCAAGGATGAGGGAGTTCCACTGAGCCCAGTACTACTTTATGGTTGGTGAGTATCGGCAAATCTTCTGCCACATAGGTTTGCGGTCTTCTTCCCTCCACCGGATAACTTCTTTTAACCCAGGATCCAATTTCTGGTCTTTCTGGATCTCCTCAGATTGCCAATGGTCATCGATAGCGGTAGTTCTACAGGGGACAGCCCCTTTTTATTCTGCTCGCTGACAATTTTTGCAATCATCAGGGCATGGTCTCCTCGATAGATCATCAGCATTCTTATGGCTTGTTCGGTCTCGAAGTTCTTGCAACTGCTCAATCCACCTGACCACTTGCCCTTCGGGGTTTTTAAACTGCAAAAGCCACTTCAGTGCTACATGATCAGTCCTCAGGAGGAATTTTTTTCCATAGAGGTACTTGTAGAAATGTTCTACTCCCTTTACCACAGCCAAGAGTTCCCTGTGAGGAACGCAGTAATTCCGTTCAGGCTTGCTCAAGGTCTTGCTAAAATATCCGATGACTTTCTCCTGACCGTCTTGGATCTGCGAAAGCACCTCACCAATTCCAACATTGCTTGCGTGGGTATCCAAAACGAAGTTCTCATCTGGCAAAGGATAATTTAAGACTGGTACTGTACCTTTCCCTCTGTGAGTCTAGTAAGTGGCTTGGCAATGTTGGCAAATCCGGCTACGTACCGACTATAATGCGTGCATAACGCCAGGATATGGTGGGCAATTTGGTTCTGCCCTATGTGAGGATTCGATTACAGAAGCTATAACAGCTAACTCGATTTCTTTCGTTTTTCGTCACATGTTTTTCTTTTGTAGGTTTTCTGGGCGCGACGCTCCCAGTTTGCCTGAAATGGTCCAACAGCATTACGAATGCTAATTTATTCGGACGAATTCTGTTAGGAAATTTCTAAGAGTAGAATCTAGCAGCTAATAAACAATTTTGCAGGCATTCTCCAAGGACTATAAATTCAGCTGTATAGCTAAAACATTCTTAATAACAGAAGCGATAGACCTTCTCATACCCAATTTATGTTCTAAAAATAAACACTCTAACCCCGGTAGTTGTGGCAAAATTTCAGTCGATTCTACGGAAGACACATACTGATGACCCTATCATTATGAATAAACCACTGTTGGAAAGTAGAAGATCTAGAGACCCCTCATCTCACTTTTCCTAAATTTTAAGTATAAATACATATAACTATTGCAAATATTTGCCCATTCCGTATAAATTTATTTAGACGAGTTCATTCGAAAAATTGCTAATAGGTGGTATTATATCCTTATAATACACTTTTTAATTTTAAGCAGACATATTTCCTGTATACGCTAGTAAAGTATCTTTGACGGTAGGCATTTGCGCCATCTCGTGTTTTATTTGTGGAACGCTGGTTCTGTCAAGGCCTTAATTTATGTTTGCTGTGTTATAGATTAAAATTTAGTTATCCCATAAAATGGGAAGAAAAACTTCTAACCGAATGTGCGGTGTAGTTGATTTTGAAAATACATCAAGGAATAATCAAAAACTACAATTCTACCGTTTTCTTGGATTTCTATAGCAATTGGAGAGGAAGGAAAAATGGATTACAGCAGTTCGTCGTCAAGGGCAATTAAATTAAATTTCCACGTTTTTAGTCATTACTAAATACATAAAATTAATCACAATTGTTATTCTGTTAACAAAAAGTAAGATTCAATAACTCTTGTAATCAGAAAAGTTAATCATGTAAATACTTTTCTTTCCAGAAAAAATTGAAATTTAAGTTAACATAATTTTTAATTTTTTAATTAATAATATTTTCTTTTAGAAATAAAGAAAAAAAGTAACGTTTTAGTTAAAGGAGGGATGAAAAGCCATGGCAACCAGGAATATATTCAAGGATTTGCTGTGCTCATTTCGATGGAGCAAAAAAATCAAACAATGTAGATACATAACAAAGTTTACAATTCAACTATCTTTCCTGTGATATATCAGTATTTATAATCTTTTAAATAAATAACACTTTTTATACTCATTATTTTTATTTTTTTATGAGCGCTTCTTTATTATTATTTATTACAAAAGCTATAAATAATATATAATCAATATTCATTTCTTTGTGAATTAACATGAATATTTGCATCTGTTGTTGCTTTATTATCCTTGTTCCAACTTCAAAATTTTTATCTTGATCCATTAAAACTTCATCGCCAGTGAGATCTACCAATAAATTATATATAATGAATAAAGTTCATTTGTTTTTTTCTTATATATATATTTACTTACTATTGTTACTCTCAATTGGAGCTTCTTCGACTCCTGAACATGCAATTTTTTCTTGTTGTAGGTACTCGTAATCTTTCAGCCCACAAACCAGCATGAAGATTTTGTTTTTTTATATACATATTGCAGGAAATATAGTTGGATTATAACTTTTGTTATGTGAATTGTTTATTTTTTTCCCAGACAATTTGACCACTGCGAATCATTGAATTTGTTTCTTGTTGAGATGGATTGCCGCAATGCTGTAATTAAAAAATCTCAGTTATGTTAATAGAACAACAATTATGATTAATTTAAAACATACAATAATGACTAACAACGTGGAAATCAAATTTATTTACCCATGATGTCGAACTGCTGCAATTCATTTTTTCTTCATATCTAATTGATATGGAAATCCATGAAAGTGGTATAATTGTAATTTTTGATTTTTCCTTGATGTATTTTCAAATCAACTACACCGCACTTTCGGTTTGATGTAGTTCTTTCCATTTTACGGGATAACTAAATTTTAATCTATAACATAGGATACATAAATTACGGCCTTGACAGAACCAGCGTTCCACAAATAAAACACGAGTTGGCGCAAATGTCTATTGTCAAAGATACTTTACTAGCGTATAATATGGATTTATGTCATAAATTTAGCAAAATTGAATACCTAAACTCCATTTAGATAGTCACAGATGATAATGATGGAGCAATCATTTGTAATATGCAAAAGACGTACTTATTGTAAGTTTAAATAAAAAACGAAAATTTGCCTTTTCTATTCAATGATTTTTTAAAACATAAGTAATAGTAGGTTCCTTTGTTTACACTTTTAGTATATTTCATATTTAATTATTATATAAAAATGAAACGCTGATACAAATTGATAATAGTTAATATTAGTTAATAGTTAAGAATGCAATTTTTATGTTGTTCAATTCAGATTACTGTTAACAAATTTTTTGATAATAAATACTAATTAATGACAAGCCAATTTTCTGTAGATATGTATCTGTTGATCTTTTATTGAAACATTTACAAATGGAAAAATCGCTTACAATAGCCTTGGCATTTTGCATTTTATGATTGCTCCGTCATTATCTCAATGTCTAAATGGAGTATAGGTATTTTATTTTACTAAATTTATTTCATAAATCCATATTATGCAAGAAACATAAATATGTGTCTGCTTAAAATTACAATTTCGCTAGGGAAAATTTTATAAAATTCTATAAATTTATTCACCATTGTCCAGAAAGAAAATAGCTACTCCCTACAGACGCTTATAAAGTGATTAAGAAGGTAGTGATTGGATTGTGTTACTTTTAGTGAAAAAGCCGGAGGTCCAAGGCTGCCCTGTACCCATTTATTATTTATTTTACGAACATTGTCATCCCACGTGACAGATACAATCAGTGCTTAATCTAATTAATCACCAAAAATTTTATGGACCCTAAGAACATTGGTTTATTTATTACAAGAGTCAGTTTTACATTTCAAAATTGGTATCAAGGGTCTCTACCCATAGCCACTCTTTATAGAGAAACCCTCAAATAAAATGGGTATGAGAAATCTATCACTTCAGTGAATAAGAATGTTTTAAGTAATTTCGAAAATATTTTTGAGGAGGTCTTGAATTATTTTGCCTGTTGATTGGGTTTTCTCTCCTGAATTTTTTTTGACAAACAGCAAATTCAACATCAAAGCTCTTTTGCTTTTGCTTTGATATATATATATATATATATATATATATATATATATATATATATATATATATATGTTGTTACGAAATTTACCAAAGCCGACCCTGTTTCATTTCAGTACGACACCGATCGCTTCTAAGATAAAAAATGTTCTCGAAATGGCTCGTCCGCTGTGGAGTTGATGATTAATTATACGAGAATTTTCGATGCTGGTTTTAAAAAGAAAGCAGCCCATGAACGTAAGTTAGTTAGACAGCGACGACTAGCGTATATTGTAATGTTATTGTGAATCAGCTGTTCTGTATAATTTGATGTAAATAAAAGTTCTAGAAAAGTGAATATTAGTTTTATAATTTTAAATTGAACCCACGGAATATATAACAAATTTGGTGATCAGAAGTGCAGGATTAAGTGCAGTTAAAATCGTAATTTGATTTATGAAAACCCGTAACATGGAAAAAATGGACGAAACTACCAAAAAAATAGTCAAGCAGGTTACTGATGGACTAGACGAAAAAAATAGCCCAGATTCTAGAAAAACGTGACAAGAAGGAGAAACAACATCAAGAAGAAATTCAACAAAGGTTAGTAAAATCTTTTGATGAAAAACGTAAAATAGAATTAGAAAATCTTGTCACTGCCATGGAAGAAAAACAACAAAATTTACTGGAAGAATTATTCTCGAAATTTGAAATAACCAGACAAGACTATTTTAAAATGTTTGAAGAAAAACAAGAACAAATTGAATTAAAACGACACGAAACTGAAGAGAGAAGACAACTGCAATTTGAACAATTAATGCAAATAGTAAGACAAGTTAATGAAACAGTTAAAGAAAGAATGCAGTTGAGTCAGATATAAAAGAGATAAATGATGACATTAAGACCATAAAAAATACCGTGGACACTCTTGAAACAAAAGTAGATGACCTCGATTCCATCCAAAGCCAGGTAAAAGTTGAAATCAGTTCAATTCAAAACACAGTTCAAGACCAAATCAGTGCCATCCAAGACAAGGTAGAAACAGAAATTAATGCAACAGGACTTACAGCGAGGAAAATACCAGAACACTACGAGTACCAGGAGGTTCCGTCAGCAAACCACCCAAATTTGATGGCAGTTCATCTTGGATTATGTATAAACGGCAATTTGAGGCAGGGGCTACAACTAATGGATGGGATAATGAAGTAAAATCTACTTCTCTGGTAATTTCGTTAAGAGGTCCGGCCCTAGAACTCCTCCAAAGCAATCCAGTCGATGAACAAGGCAGTTTCGACAAGATCATCGCCATCCTAGACAAACGATACCACAATCAATTCTTGAGCCAGGTATACCAAGTCCAACTCAGTGGGAAAACGCAAAAATCCGGTGAAAGCCTCCAATAATTCGAAGCAGAGATCAGACGGTTAGTACACTTTCCTACCCAGACCTGTCAGAGGAAACGAAAGACCAGTTGACCACACAGAGTTTCATAAACGGAATCAGAGATGTGGAAGTACAAAGAAATTTACGACTGAGTGGCGTCAAGAAAAGTAATGAAGCTTTACTTCGGGCTTTAGAAGTAGATGCCGTCATGAACATGTCCAAGCCGAGGGTCCGAGCAGTTTCCTTCAACCAGGAAGAGTCAGAGTCACCATTTCAAGTGCTGCTGGCTGGTCTGAACAAAATATTAGAACGGTCACAAAGAACTGGCACCAGAGGGGCATGTTACCGCTGCGGACGGACAGCACACTTCCAACGCGATTGTCGAGTGAGGCCACCTGAATGATCACCGACCAGGGGTAACCAACAGAACAGCCACATGTCCAGGGACCGTCAGCCAGTCAGCATAAGGGGGCGAATGCTGACTAACCCTTCACCAGCCCCCAAAACGTTATCCTTCCGGGGATTTTGCAGGAGATAGCAGCAGCCTAGTCATCAGGGGCACCATCAATGGCCGAGCAATTACCATCACAATCGACACCGGCGCCGCTGTGTCCATTGCCAAGTTCAGGGTTTTGAGAGCATCAGAAATCCGGCCAGTTACCAACAATATGCAGCTCAGAACAGTCACCGGCGAGTCCATGTCAATACAGGGTGAGGCAGATGTCGTGCTACAGGTAGGGGACAACATGATCCGGCATAGGGTCCTGATAGCAAATATTGAGGACGATTTCATATTGTGTATGGACCTAATCAGCCAGCATGGATTTATGTTCGACCCGAGATATGATGTTCTTCGATTCCTAAATGAGGAATTTGTATTGACACGGCCCCTTAACAGCTCATCGACCTCTATAAAAATGGTAGCAAAATCTCCAGCCAGAATTATCGGTCGAACGGAACAGATTATTCATGGGGAGCTAGACAGCAATCCTGGGAGCTGCGTTGGAATGGTGGAGCCCATATACTCAGCTCATGACTACTTAGTTGGACGGGCTATAGTTAAAACCGGACGAGATATTCCAATCAGAGTCCTGAATTTGTCCAACAACGACATCAGAATTGCCAATGGGCAAGAGATAGCTTGTTTCGAGCCAGTAGAGACCATTATCAATTGCGAATAAGAGTACCAGACGTCGGTGAAGGAGACAGGGCCCATTAAGAGTCCATACAACAGTTTGCTGACCATTTGACACACCTGACAGCAGAGAATCAGTAGAAAGCCAAGCAATTTATCACAAAGCACTGGCCAATTTTTAACAGTCAAGATGGAACCACCGGTCTCACCAACATCATCCAGCATCGAACAGATACCGGAAAGGCTCAACCCATCAGAATACCACCTAGACGACTACCATTGGGGCAACAAGAGGCAGTCGAGGAAAACATCGAGTCCATGTTACAAAATGGAGTTATTAAGCCATCCATCAGCCCATGGTCTGCTCCCGTCGTGCTAGTTAAAAAGAAGGATGGAACCACCCGATTTTGCGTGGATTGCAGAAAGCTGAATGACTTCACGAAGAAACACAGCTATCCACTACCCTGAATCGATTCGATGACACTTTGACCACACTAGCAGGCTCCCGTTGGTTCTCCATACTAGTCCTAAAAAGTGGATATTGGCAGGTTGGTCTACACGCAAACGACAGAGAGAAGACAGCGTTCTCCACCAGTAAAGGGCTGTTTCAGTTCACGGTCATGCCCTTTGTGTTATGTAATGCACCCGCTACATTTGAGAGTCCTGAGCGGGTTAACATGGAGGACGTGCTTAGTATACCTCGACGACATTCTAGTCATGGGTCACACATTCGACGACCATCTGAAGAACCTAGGCGAAGTATTCTCCAGAATTAATAATGCCAACCTGAGACTCAACCCGAAGAAGTGTTCCTTGTTCTATAAAGAGTTATAATTCAAATCTCAGCACTATGTTCCAGCCCAATCCTAGCCTTTCCTACAGAGTCCGGCAAGTTCATCTTAGATACCGACGCCAGTAGCACAGGTTTGGGGGCCGTCCTATCCCAGGTGCAAGATGGTGAAGAGGGTGATCGAGTACTACAGCCGTGGATTTTCGAAACCGGAAAGAAGTTATTGCGTCACCAGAAAAGAACTTCTGGCAAATAAATACCTTTCTTATACAAACCAATACCTTTCTTAATCCGTACAGATCATGCTGCTCTCAAATGGCTGCTGGAAATGAAGACACCGGAAGGATAACTGGCCAGGTAGATATAGAAACTACAACAATACGATTTCAAGGTGGAACACCGTGCCGGCCGTTTGCGCAATAATGCCGATGCCCTATCCAGAAGACCCTGTAGAGCAGAATGCGGACATTGTCTGAAGACGGAACAACGGAACAGTGCATCCAGGACCAAATGGCTGATCCAGACATCGAACCAATCTTGTCACTCAAAACGAGAGGGGCACCCAGGCCACGATGGGACGAGGTAGCTAGTAACTCCGACGTGCTGAAATCGTTATGGGCTCAATGGGACTCTCTGAGAGTAGACAATGGAATGCTCAAGCGAGTTGGGGAAAGCGCTGATGGACGAGAAACCAAGTCCCAACTGGTAGTTCCAAAGAAAAAGGTACCAGCCATCCTGACCGAAGTACATGATGGAATTACCGGCGGCCACCTGGGCATGAATAAAACCCTTGACAAAGTTCGCCAGCGGTACTACTGGGTGAATTACTTCGAAGACGTCAGAGCTTGGTGCCGCAAATGTGCCATCTGTGCAGCCAGTAAGGGCCCGAAGACCCGGACCAAGAGCAGAATGCAGCAGTACAATGTGATCGTCCCATTTGAGAGAATTGCCATCGATGTCGCCGGTCCGTTTCCCGAGTCTGAGAGGGGGAACAAATACATTCTGGTCGCAATGGATTACTTCAGCAAATGGCCTGAGGCATATGCGATACCCAACCAAGAGGCAACCACGGTAGCGACGGTGCTAGTAGGGTTTGGCATCCCGATGGAACTACATTCAGACCAGAGGCGTAACTTAGAAATCGAATGTATTCCATAAGGTCTGCACGATGTTGGGATCAGGAAACCGAGAACAACACCATTACCCCCGCAGTCAGACGGAATGGTGGAAAGATTCAACAGGACCTTGGAACAACACCTATCCAAGGTCGTCAGCAATAACCAGCGTGATTGGGATGAGCATATTCCCTATTCCTGTTGGCATATCGCTCTGCTGTACATAATAGTACAGGCCTGACCCCAGCCAGGGTCCTATTCGGAAAGGAGCTGCGATTACCCTGCAGGCAGTGTTACGAAATTTGCCAAAGCCGACCCTGTTTTATTTCAGTACGACACCGATCGCTTCTAAGATAAAAAATGTTCTCGAAATGATTAGGCGGCTGTGGAGTTGATGATTAATTATACGAGAATTTTCGATGCTGGTTTTAAAAAGGAAGCAGCCCACGATCGCAAGTTAGTTAGACAGCGATAACTAGCGTATATTGTAATGTTATTGTGAATCAGCTGTTCTGTGTAATTTAATGTGAATAAAAGTTCTAGAGAAGTGAAAGTGAATATTAGTTTTATAATTTTAAATTGAACCCACGGACTATATAACAATATTTTTTTTTGTTGGAATTTAGGGTATATATTCCATTGTCTAAGAAACCAATTAACGAAGTTGAGCTTGTAGTAGCTCATTTTGTAAGATTTTCATTTCTCTTCAACATTGCTCATAGTAGCAAATACGGTTTTATGGGTGGATTTTGTGTAAAAGGTAAAAAACTAAATTGTAACCGATTTTTCGCTTTTTTGTTAAAAAAACAAAAACGCATCAATAAAACATATAGAATTTTATGTCAATTAATAATGTTTTATCATTAGTTTTGTTCCACTATTCATTTTGTCATGTATTTTCGTAAATTAAAACTGTTAAACATTAATTACAATTTTCTTATAAACTTTCTACCTTAGAGCATTCTAAAGCTATGAAACGTATTACATATAGAAACCCTTCCCATTGGTTAACTCTATTGTGGAGAAACCTTCCAAACTACGTTGCACATTATAGAGTCTAACTGGAATGTGTTGGTTGAGTTGTAGATCATGTGTCATCTCAATACACTTGCGAAGAGAGCAAAGAGGATGCTGGGGAACCCGCTGTAACGTTTATAGTGTATATAGTTAGTTAAAAGGGACGAAGCTGGCAGCAAGCGCCTTCTGTTCATGATTGTGTTTATAGCTTGTATGTCGTAAAGTAAAACAATTACGATCGTTTAGGCTTTCGATAATTCACCTCCTTATTGCCAATAATAGCTCCACAAATAGTTTCGGTAATCTTAGGAGATACTTAGTAACTTCGAAATTATAAAATATAAATGCTGTATATATTGGGCGTTACGAGATATTCCTTTGTGCTAGATTGGGACTATAAAAATATATTAATTTGATTATAAAATTTGTAGCTAATTATGAACTTACTTAGAAAATGTATATTAATTGGCTAAATCTTTAGAAAATTATTCATTACTAGAATATTATCATGTTGTCGTCTCAGGTTCTTACTTCAATGGAAATATCGTTTTCCATATTGAAATGAAAGGTATTATTTTAGTAAACTAATAAATCGCGCATATGTTACTTATAATTTAAAGACAAGGCTACCCTTATTTGAAGAAAAAAAGATTTATTGATGTTGTAATCAGAAAGAAAGGAAGAAAAAACTGTACGAGAAAACTCACACAACGGTTCAATTGCGGTATATAGAATATATAAAGCCCGATCCTGAAATATACTGCAATATTCTAAGAGTGTATATGATTTAGCTGAATATTATGGTTCTGCCCAAAAACCCCAAAAATATTGCATTGTTATTACAATTTTACTTCAAAATGGCGTTACACTCACCTTCTATAAAGAGTTATAATTCAAATCTCAAAAAATCCAGGCAATCGGTTCATTTTCGAACTTTCAACCATGCCAGGAAAAAAACGGCCTCCATAAATATCTTTAACGACTGATATTAACCAAGTCGGCCTCCGAAACGCTATCAGAAAGTACTCACGCAACAACTGGCTCGACGTACTTATCTTTATTACAGCTGAATCGAGAAGAATTATTTTCTGGGCTCGACGGTGAACTGAAATTTTCTCCTCTCTCTATAGCAGAAAACGATGGCTTTCTATCCTTTTGATCTGTTTATGAAAATCACAGACTTACTGTTTTATCGAGTAAACAATATTTTCCGCAGAAGCAGAATGTCTTTAATTTCGAACCTGGTCAACCCGACAATTTAACACAGATGAATTGTGAATAAAAATAAATCAATTTTAAATTATGAATTCACTTTAAATGCATATAAACGTCGAATTTTTAAACAACAAGCAGGCTAAAACGAATTCCAATCTAGTCCTATCAATCAGATGACAAATGTAATGTCTGTAATATCGTCTTCTTGTAGAAAATTGCCAAGACGACAGCATACAAGGTAGTTAGGAGATACAAACACCTAAAATACCTACAAAAAAACCGCTCTAGCTACAAAACTTTTTCATAGTTGTCAAGGCATATCATTTTTAAAATAATGAAAAATGTCAGTACCGATTATCTTATTGATATAACCGGCTTAAAGTGTTTACATGCTACAATGTTTATCGTTTAAAATGTTACCCTAGCCTAAAAATTCACATCCACAATTTTTTAAGATAATTTTATAGGGTTTGAAATCAGTATAAACAAATCTATATGAGGACAGGAAAAATTAGTTATTTCCTATTTTAGTTCTTTTTAACAACGTGGGGAAAAATCCTAACAAGCAGTTAAAATACTCAACAACCTCTTCAACAATGATTTCGAAATTATTATATACTTTATTATTACACACATTAGAAAAGGTTACTTAGAGATTTTAAGGTCTGACTGACTGTTAATTTTCTAGACTTCATGGAATCCCAATCAAGACAAAACTGGAGAGCTTGCTAATTCAGGTATTTTTTGGAAAGTTTGAGAAGTATAATTAGATATGTGCATTGTTTCACCTCTCCATAGTTAAACCATTCAGATAACTCACTGAATTATTATTTGAATTAAAATTACCTTAAATTCGCTGGGCCGCTTTTTGCTTAACCTATCTTAGCCGTCAATTTAATTTTATATGAGTATATCAGACCATGTGGTTAAGAGTTCCGTCTTCCATCCCTGCTTACCAATTAAATTCCAACATGAAAGTTGTTTTACTATTGGAACTGATCTTTGGATTTTTATGTTACTCTGTATATCTAAGAACCATAAATTTTCGTTAATTAAACACTGTAAAATAGTCAAACATAAATAACATATTTTAATAATTAATGGTTACTTCCTAAAACGACTAGAAACTAATCACTAAGAGCAAAACTATTCTGCCTCATTTGAAACAATTTGTATGAGAAGAAGAAAATCATTTGACTACTATGCGTTTGTTCAGTTCAGAAGACTTGTTAATTTTATAGATAGAAAACATATAGGAAACTTTTATGTTCTTTATATATTAATTTCGAATTTATAAAAGGAGTAGGATTTTAGGTATAAGTTTTTGTTCCTACTTTAAGATTGACGGTTTTTTGATTAAGGCTGAGTCTTGTCACAATACGCAATTTGATATTTCAGTCAAATAATTTCATGAACATTTTCTGATATTCGCTAAAACATTTGTGGGTAAACATAAAGAGAAAATTTAATGCTGGGAATGCATAATTTACTGCCACAGAGTACAATCTCATTGAAGCGGTGGGATCCGATCAAAACCAAAGCAAATCTGACAATTGGCGGGCGATACAGCTCAGCTAGAATGATTCCCACCCTAATGAAATATCACCGGAATTTCATTACAAATCCACGAATGGATCTAGTGTGCACGAAAAAAGTGAGTTGTTCTGTGCCTGTGGATATCACTGTGTTAATAATGTGAACGTTGAACAGCTATCCATTTTGATATAGTTGCTGTGAGAGATGGAATAATAATTCATGCCAATTGCAAACGCCATTTACTTTATTTATGTAGCGTCATTCATCATACACTTTTATTAGTTTATGGCTTTTATGGTGCGGAATGCGAACCTATTGCCCCTCTGCCCGCTGCAATTGCCATCCAGCTACTGGGCTCTGCTGACGGTGCAAACTTTCCACACTACGATCTTGTTATTCTCCCAGTTCCGGTCCAATGGTTTCTCCCTTTCAATTGAAATGAGGTCGTTGATGTTTGATGATCAATCTTTCACTTATTTAGTTAAATTGATTATAGTCAATTTGGATATTGTGATTGTGTTTTTACATATTTTTGAAGACAGTTTTTTGGTACTTCAGTATTATTTCAACAAAATTCAAAGTGTGGTTTTGATTCATATTAGTTTGAATGTGTTAGTTACTTAGAATATCGAATATTGTAAAATATTGTTGTGTTCTCCAATTGATATTCTGAGTTTTATAGAACGGTTCAAGATTATAAGTGTTTTAGTAATATCAACGAGATTATTATTAAATTAATTTGTTCTGATCGTAAATTAACAACCCGTTATTCTGTTTAGCTACTACTGCAGAAGGTTTGTTACTAATTTGTTTTAATGACAATTTAAGATTTTCATTTATTTCATTTAAATTTCTAATATTTACAAATAAAATCCAAATGTTCATTATAACTAATAAGATTAATTTCCAGAACGTCAGTTGGTTTCATTTTTAGGGTTCCGTATATACAATATACGGATACCCTTATAATATCACTCCGGATTTCTACCTCTGTCACATCACAGCAATTTTCTCCTAAACTACTGGACGGAACAGGTTGAAATTTGGTACCAATGTATAGTTTGGTGACCCGATCAGGAGTACATATCGTAAAAGTAGATCTCCGAAACTACTGAGCCTAAAATTTTGAAGAAAATAGGAAATATTGAACGTTGCCTGAACTTTACAGGAAAAATAAGGAGAAACCATTAATATTACTTTTGGAGGGCAAATTATAGAATTAAATGAAAATTCAAAAATAATTTTTTTTCAAACGGATCATGTAATATATCAAATGAAAGGAACACAAATATATTTTTTTCATATTTAAAAAAATAGTTAAAAAGATATTTACGAAAATATACCAAAATTTACCCATTTTCCCCTCCCCCTTATCACCGAAACTATAAAACGTAATGTTTTGAAAAAATTAGAGGTATAGGGTCTGACCTGAAGTTTACTGGATAAATAAGGAGAAACCTCTACTTTTATTTTGGGGGCAAATTACAGAATTAAATGGAAAATATAAAATTAAAGTTGTTTCTAACCCATTATGTTATATATCAAGGGCTCATTATGACGAAAACAAATATATTTTTTTCATATTTTTAAAATAAATAAATTAAAATATATTAACAAAAATATAAAATTTTTTACCCATCCCCCCCCTTTATCTCCGAAACCATAAGCTGTAAAATTTTGAAAAAATAGAGATATAGCGCCTTACCTGAACTTTACTGGAAAAATAATAATAATATTCATTTTGGGGGCAAATTATAGAATTAAATGGAGAATAAAAATTATAATTGTTTGTAACGGATCAAGTAATATATCAAATCAAAGGGCTCACTATGACGAATACAAATTAATTTTTTAAATATTTTTAAAATAAATTATTTAAAAGATATTAACAAAAATATTAAAAAATTTACCCATTCCCGCTTTATCTCCGAAAGTATAAGACGCAAAAATTTGAAAAATAGAGGTGTAGCCCTTTTCATGAACTTTACTGAAAAATAAGGAGAAACCCCCTAATATTGATTTTGGGTGGCAAAGACAGAATTAAATGAAAAATAAAAAAAATAACTTTATTCCCCAAATTAAAGAAAAAATTTTTTGTTTACAGGAAAAATATAAAGAAACCCCTAATATTAATATTCGGAGCCAAATTATAGAATTAAATGGATTATAAAAAACATTTTTTAAGGCATCATGCAATACATCAAATGAAAGGGCTCATTATGAGGAATACAAATATATACTTTTCATAATTTTGAAATTAATTGTTTACAAGATATTAACATAAAGATAGTAATTTTAGGGATAAATTATACAATTAAATGGAAAATAAAAATTCAATTTTCAAACGCATCATGTAATATATCAGATAAAAAGGCTCATTATGAGAATTACAAATGTATCATATTTTTAAGTCATTTGTTTAAAAGATATTAGGAAAAATATTAAACATCGACTTAATTCCCACTTTAGAAACAACACTAATTAAATTTTAAAAAATATAATTTATTTGTATTTTTAAATAATTTGAATAACAGATTTCATAATTTATAATTTAAAACTTGACCTATTTTGCCCTTCATCATCCAATCTACAGAGCTTTAAAATTCAGACAGTAGATTATAAAAGGCTTCCCTGAAAGTTTATTAGTAAAATAAGACTCTAATGTTAATTTTTGGGGCCAATTACAAAAATTAAATAAATATGTATTCTTCTGAAAATCAAGCGAATCCTGAAGCACATAAAATAAAAAGTTTATGTGTGACATTCTGACCACGATGGGGTCGAACGAGAACCAGAATTCCGACCACAGAAATGTTGCGGATGGCAAGAAGCCAGGGCTTATGAGAAACACGTGGTAAAATATTCCTCAGAACGCCCATCTTATCGAATTACAAAATGTACGAAATTTTGTCCGGTGGGTAAACAAGTTCATACTGGAAGTCTTCGCACACTATCGGAAAATCAACATATCAAACTTCAATATTGAAATTCACTTGGTTCTGACAACGATGATCAGCACCTTCAAAGATGTAAATACCCTAAATACATTCACTACAGGAAGGTTTACCATTTTTGTTAATACAAAACTAAAAGAAAAATCTGAAAGAAATTTGTGAACAATATCTTGAACAATACTAGAAGATAAGTTTTAAGAAGAACATAGCTAATGAACACATTAGAGACTAGTGCGAAAGAAATAAGAGGAACACAACAACACGCTAGACCGCGTAGAATATACCGAACGGTAGAAAACACTGTAAAAGAAACATTACAAGGAGGAACTTGACAACCTGCAATTATTAATCAAGAGTTACGTGAAAGATAAAAAGAATAATAGGCTGGAAAATGACAGAATAAAAATCACTTAATCTGCAGATCAACTGAACCCCGTTTAAATCATGAAAAACGGCCAAGTAATTTTCTGTTGTATAAATAACTCTGTATAGCGGTTCAGGTGAACGCTTTTTGATTATGTTGGTAGTATCGATTGTTGGGAATATTTATTTTTCACTTTCATGTTAGTCTCCGGGGGCTGACGTAAGATAGAAAATAAAGAATTGAAATGAGTGCATCAGAAAGTAAAAAAGAACCAACAATTTTAGTGCAAAGAAGGTGCAAATTTTAACAGGCCTGGTCAAAATACAATGACAGAATAGAGTGTGGGAAGACAGATCGCACGAACAGTGAATTAAAGCACCAAGTTTGTATAGAATTGGCGAATTGGCAAACCAGTTTAATAGTGGTAGTACTCGTACAGCTCAAATCTTAAAAAGTAAATTTGAAAATATTAAGAAAAGATACTTTCAAAAGTTTGCAGATGAAAAAATGTATGTGACAGGTACAGAGGAGGTCCTTTGCAAATATCGAATCAGACCGCATGAGCAGGATCTAGAAATTGCTAGTCATGCGACACAACAAAGAAAGAATTACTTAGCACATTAAGCAAATTGAAACTGCAAATTCTTGGTTTTTGCAGAAAAATCAGCTGTAAAATATTAGATTTTTGTGTTTATTATTTATAAATAGTTCAAATGTTCGAATAAACAATATAATAAACTACATTACCTTTTACATTTTATTTCCAGAGGTATAGTGTCTATAATATGTCGTACAACATCTTAGGTCCTTTGTAAAAATTCAGTTTCGTCCCAAATCTCGAAATGATTTAACAATTCACGAAAATTACGCAGCATTCTGGGATGTAACACTGCATCAACCAGACCCCAAAAATCTTTGGCGTGAGTTAAAACCTCATTCAAATTGACCATTTTTCAACGTATAGTAACATATCAGTGCTTAGTATAAGCGCAAAAAGAAAAATCCGCTTTGAGTTACGTAGCGTTATACCTGTCAAATTTCAAAACAGAAATCGGTTCAGTTGATCATCCAAAATGCACGTTTATCTAAAACTACCGATTGACTGACGTTCAACGTTTATACAACAAAAAATTTACTTTTGATCTGGAGCTCGACACTGAACTGGCGTTCAAACAGTTTATGCAACCGGGCCTTAGAAATAAAAAGTGGATTCATCACCAAATTTGACTTTTTTACCCGTGGAAGAATTGGAGTTAGCGGTCAAGAACATGAAAAAACAGAAAGACGGGATAATGCCTGGAAAGCTAAAATACTTTACTAGCGGAACATGGAAACTGCTGGCCAAATTATATACCTATTTTGTGTGTAGGCTTTTACGATCGGTGTCATGAGATATACTGTAGTTCACCATGCGAGCATTCAAGATATTTACCGTCGTTGCAGATGCAATATTCGGAAAAAATGCCAATAGACCATAGCAAAATAGCCAGGAAAACCATACCTAAAACTACTAACATATCAGAACAATGGAATAGCGCCCTCATAGAATTAATTAAAAATAAAGATAGTAAAGAACACATTTAGAATTACAGATAGTCTACTGTATGTAGTGTACAAAATATTAACTAAGAACATTTAAAACACAATACAGGTACACTAGATTTCGTTCAAACAAGACAACAAGCTGGATTTCGCAGTGGCTTCTGCACAATTGACCAGACAAATCAGCCGGACCAAAGAATCTCAACTACCACCTTTCTCTTGTGTTCGACA
This sequence comes from Octodonta nipae, assembly GCA_034190945.1. Taxonomy (NCBI): domain Eukaryota; kingdom Metazoa; phylum Arthropoda; class Insecta; order Coleoptera; family Chrysomelidae; genus Octodonta; species Octodonta nipae. The sequence goes on along the minus strand of CM067217.1, from coordinate 65,655,994 downwards.
CTAAATATCTGAGGGCAGAAAATTCGACACGATGTCTGGACAATATAAATACAACAGAAATCAGTCAACGGTATCTCAGGACTGTGAAAACACCAAGAAGACGCCATCATATTAGATGACAGGAAAATAACAGGCATAACCAATATAGACAAAATTAATTTGATGTTGTCAAATTTAGATATGTCTACAATTTTTGACAATATCAGTAATAATTATAATTCAAAAAACTTGATTAACAAACCAGTATATATATAGTATATGAAATTCTGGTGGATGCGTCGGTTATAACAATTAGAATATGAAGGTAACCACCCATTTTTAACCGACTTCCAAAAAGGAGGAGGTTATCAATTCATCGCGTATTTTTTTTGTATGTATCTTACCTGAATTCTTCTTCTGTGGTGAACCGTTTTGTATGAATATAGTCTTGTTTAGTAGAGTATAAATCCGGATTGGTGAAAATTCAAATTTGGGAAAAGAATTCTATTGGTAAGGTGATAAAATTTGTGAATGAACACATGCGTGTATGGAAATCGACCAATATCCCTAACATATTGGTCGATTTTTCGAAAACTCCTTATGGATGTGTATAGTTTTTTAACTTTTAATCTATTAAGGAAGATCTCTAGGTGATCTCATATACTTTTCTGCGACGTGCAACTTGCAGTTTTGCAGAAAATCGCCGAAAATTCCAAAATTCTTATCAAAAATTTCATCGAAATGACATAACGGACATTTCCTTATAAATATTTGAATTCCAACGTAATAGTGCGGGAATTTTAGGCACTGGAAGTTTTAATTGCGAATTTGAAAAATTTTTATGTACATCTCAAGCATATAGGTAATAAAGCATAGTATTTTCGACTCCGAAAATCAATGAGTACCCGGCAAATACCTATTTAAATAATTTTTTTTCCATTTTGCGAAGACGGTGCTTTTGATTGTCACATTCTCCCGGCCCAACAGAAAATTCAGTGACAGCACATGTTTATCTAAACTGCTATTTGGTGGGTTTATACACAGGATGTTTAGTTATAGCAAACAAAATCACAAAGTAAAGTGATAGAAGAAGTTGCATTTATATGATGATTGAAATATAAGTTAGGAGTGGACGATTGGTGGTATAAAAATGTTGAAAAAAATATGAAATTAAAGTTATATAGGGTGATTAAAAAACTGTTATATGGACGTAAACAAATCTAATACAGGATGGTTGAAATATAAGCTGAAGTTAAATTATATTTTTACAGTGTGATTAAAAAAATATTTATTTCATAGCACATAAGAAGTTGAATAAAGTGTGGAGAGGAATTAATGTTACACAGGGGGATAATATGAAATGTGAAAAATTAAATAATTTATGGGGTAGACCACAAGGAGTTGTATACTAAGGTTAAATATAGGACGGATTTGGCTCCGTAAATATGGGATCGATTCTACTCCGTCCTATAGTTTACAGAAGGCAGCTAACAAATTTATGCTTGTCCATGGGTATGTATGTCGTATGTACAGGATTGTTGGTACATAGGGCGGAGTGGAATTATATATAGTTATACAGAGTTATCAAAAAAAGTTGAAAAAAGGTTACATGGCGTGGTCCATAAGGCATAAATATATTTTGGGCTTATTAAGTCAACGCGTACTAGTACAGTTTGTTCGTAAACATTTACCAGTCAATTTAAATGAAAATGTATCATTGTGTAATGTTGAGGCTTTCGATGTTACCTGGTCCTGTCTATTAAGGTTATACATACAAAATAAAAAATAAAGAATGAAAACTACCTGGGTTCAAAAAAACTAAAAAGTTGAAAATAAAACATTAAAAAATATATAACCGACTAAATCTAAAAATAATTATAAGCAAATAAATAACACATTCAGTGTTGTTAGGTACCTACCAGGAAGTAAAAAATGTAAACATTAAAAGGTGCTCATTTTGTACAAATTAATTACCTATCAATCTAGTATATTTTTGAAGTCTGTGCCAAGCAACAATCAAGTTTGATGAAGTAGTAGATAAGTACGCAATGAAGGATTTTAGATTTGCTTGGCATCGACTTCAAAAATATACTAGATTGGTAGGTAATTAATTTATACAGAATGAGCACCTTTTAATTTTACATTTTTTACTTCCTGGGTAATGACCTAACAACACTGAATGTGTTATTTATTTGCTAGAGTTTTATTTTGTTATAATTATTTTTAGCTTTTTAGTTATAGGTGGAAGTCAGTATTTATATTTTTCTAAAAAATGTTTTATTATATATCAGTTGAGTGTTGAGTTCAATAATACCAGATAATATGGTAGTCTAAAGCTGGTAGACAAGGTAACTCGTTCCTCGAAGCTTTCTTCCACTTTCATCGTCTTGAAATGATTGATCCCACAACGTTTCAATAGCTTTGGATCTGCTATCGTCATCAGGATGAGACATTCAGACTATCCGTCGTATTTATATCCTTAAACGGCCATGGTCATTGGGTCGCTTAATCCTTTATTTTGCCCAATCAGCCGTACCTGACGCTTGGTTGTCGGTCATGCATAGCGGCAGTGGCTCAAGAAGAGCTCTCCAAACGTTTTTATTTTGGACCTTGGGGTCCCTGATAATATTCTCATTTGAGATTATGTATGCGGTCTCTATGAATTTTCTTTTATACCACTGCCCTTTCTTGTGAATTACCCTTGCCTGGTCCCACTTGATGTTATGATGTTCGGTCCATGCGTGATTAGCTAATCCAGACTTTGTTAGCTTCCCCCTTTGAGAAGCTATGTAGTACTCTTTAACCCTGGTGTGCAGGGGTCGCTTAGTCTCCCCAGTGTAGAGATTAACACATTGGGGACCAAATAATATATACATATATATTCCAGTGGTTCCCCCCGGTTATGTGATTTTTATAATTTAAATTATCTTAGACAAATTACTTATAGTAATGGAATTTTATATTAATTGTTTATATTTAATTGAAAATTATTATGAATTGTTTGTGTGTGTGAGTTCATAGTGGTTTATTATTATTTAACTGTTCATCCGGCTATTTGTTGGAAACAGAGAGGATTTTACAACATTAGATAATATTATTTTTATTTAAATTAAATTCAACATCTTCTTCTAAACTTTAAATGCAACAAATTAAAACATCAAATAAATTAACTTCTACTATAAAATCTTTGTACTTACTGTTCTACAGCTCATGTAGTTCCGGCAGCTCCTTCCTCGAAGACACTCTTATTATTTTACCTTTCTAACATTTTTATTTTTAAATTGCCTTTGACCTTGTTATTATTCAATTATTTCACTTTTTATTTACAACAGAACTTTAATTGATTCTTTCTTTTTAATTGTACTGATTTAATCTCATGATAATTTTCTTTAAATATGCTACTGTTTGTTAATGTAACTCTTTAAAAAAAATCACTTTTCAACAAAACAGTTACAACATACTTTATTAAACAACATTGTTATATTCAAATAAATATTCCAATTTCTATCAATCTCACTATTCTATTCATTACTGTCGAGAATTCTCTTTCTTATTTATCTAAACTATTATTCCTGATCTAAATTTCTAAATAAAACATTCATTATCTTTCAAACATCACAACATAACACTTTAAAAATTACAAAATCATTTACCTTATTTAATTTTGGTTTATTTTCCTTCTTTTTCTAGAACACCATTTCAATTTCTTCGATGATTCTTCTTCTTTTCTCCATTGTTTAAATATTTTACTTTTTATATACCCATTTATTTATATTTATTATTTCATACCATTCACCAATTAAAAATTTCCATTCCTTCTTTGGAAGTCGTTACACCTCTTAAATTTCATCAACGTTTTGTGTGTTGCATGCACAATCACTTTATTTTAATTCACAAAATTTGTGATTTTGAACCTTATTTTGAAAGCTGTAAGTCGTCAAACCTCACTTCAAAATCTGCATATCAATGCTAACTAGATTTTAAAGAAAAATTGATAACGGGAAATAACATCCGAGACGCTGGTTAAATGACGAATACCTCAATTTTGGCGTGGTAGTCATATTTATCAGGTAGTAACGAAAGACTAACATGACGCCAAGTTTTGCAGAAATCAGCCAACTTGATGTTGCATTTTTATAACCACAAATTTAATCAAATTACTAATTTAAACTATATGTTTTACAAAATATCTCATTTGAAAGCTAATTTAATTTTGAATAAATTGTTTTATATAAACTATTGTTCAATTTTTCTTTGTTTTGGAGATCTTGAACTTCGAATGTTTCATCATTCCGACTCTCTATTTTCTACCATATTTACAAAATACAACTTATATCTACAAACTAATTTCTTATTTCTACTCTCTATAGTCTCTTACATTCTAAGCATATGAAGTTTTTACTTGCACCAAGTTCATATCACATTTTTGAGAATGTCTATTTTATGGCTTGGTTCGTTCACCATAAACTCACTTTACACTATCTGTAATTGTCTTAGTTCACCAGTTGCACTTCTTATTTAAGTGTCTTTATTTTGTTTACACTCTTAACTTAACTTATTACCTACTACAACTTATCTTTAACTATTTAAGTGAATTCTCTTCAGGAGTTGTCTCCTACATTCACACTTTTGCATAATTTACTTGTTTGAATGTCTTTGCTACTTATATAAGATATTTTTTATCATTTGCTAATATTATTTTTCATTTTTAGATTATCTATAACATTGGCAAAAAGAAATTATGAAAGTTTTCAATTATTCAACTTATTAAATTTTGCTGATATACTTGTCCATTTTGCTTTGAAGTATACTTCGAGTATTCAAATAACTAGAAGCGAAAGCAGAAGGCTACGAGAATTATGCGAACCGACCTGAAGAGGGAAGATGTGACTCTGCCGAAACGTCGTCATTTTACCATCGATCCCGGCAGGGGTCAGTTATCAACTACGCGGATGAATTCCCGGAAACTACCTAAAACATTTAGTGTCCGCAAAAACTTAAAAACAAATATATATATATATATATATATATATATATATATATAAATTGTTTGAGTAACGGCTTAATTGGTTAATACAATGTGAAAAAGATTTCGGGAAGCAGCCTTTTTATGAGCGGTTTTATAAAAGTGTATCTTTTAATTTGCGAAAGCTTTCGAAATATTTAATTTATTCGTCAGTCTTTTGACTACAAACAAAATTAAAAATTATTATATGAGTGATATATTTTTAAATACTTGCAGTAAATTGTGATTGTAAGTTTAAAAAGAGCACAAATATAAGAATTATGAACTTAATAAAATAGATCTAATTTTTTTTTGAGTGACATTGATAGCAAAACTGGACATGAAATTATTGTTACGAGAATTCATCCGACAGCTGGTGCAACTGGCCATCAACCAATTCGTGGAAGGGACATTATTCCGGTACTTCTGGGAATCCGAAATGCTTCGTCTCTCAACAGGCCAACAGGCCGACCGCTGCCGTTACTGGGAATTCCCTTAAAGCTTCCAGAACATGAAAGAGTTTCCCGATGGTTCGTGGATGTACCAGACAATTCCAAGATAAATATATAAATTGAACAGCTGGCGACAGGAGGCATTCAGTTTTCGACGGTCGTATTGAACAGTCAAGATAAAATGTAAATAGTAGTTTCAGTGAATATAAATTTGTGTAAAAGTAGTGGAAACAAATTAGAGTGAACTGGAATAGTAATGATGTTTGATCCCGAACTTAACGACGGAAATGTAGGCAGAGGAGTCGCACTGGGGAAGACTCTGTTTCGTGCCAGGGAGATTGTGCCAGTAAGAGTAATGAACCTGAATCATTACTCGGTTGTGCTAAAGAAAGGAACTACTTTGGGCCAGTGTTCAACAGTTTCCTCTGTAGGCAGAAGCACACAGCATGCAGAAATACCATCAGGTAAACTATCTGAGGAACTGGAAAGACTCATCACCGATTCATCTAAGAATTTGAAACCAAACCAGAAAGCAAAATTGAGGGACATCGTTAAAAACTATCAGGATATCTTAGATGTAGGGAATGGCAAAAGATGACGAACTGATCTGGTGAAACATAAAATTAATACTGGGGACGCTCAACCTATTCGACTGTCGGCGAGAAGACTACCTCTAGCTAAAAGAGAAGAAGCCGACAGTATAGTTCGCGAGATGGAGGAAGAAGGTGTTATTGAACCATCCAATAGCCCTTGGGCTTCTCCAGTTGTCTTGGTTAAAAAGAAAGATGGTTCGACCCGATTTTGCGTGGACTATCGGCAATTAAACCACGCTACAAAGAAAGACAGCTATCCCCTTCCAAGAATAGACGATACCCTAGATACGTTGGCTGGATCGAAGATGTTTTCCACCCTGGGCTTGAAGAGAGGTTATTGGCAGGTGGAAATTGCTAAAGAAGACCGACAAAAGACTGCTTTTACCATAGGCTCAGGACTTTATCAATTTACGGTGATGCCGTTTGGACTGTGTAATGCTCCAGCGACGTTTGAAAGATTGATGGAAACAGTGTTAAAAGGGCTTTCGTGGGAAACGTGCCTGGTGTATCTTGACGACATTATCGTGGTTGGAAAATCTTTTGAAGACCACGTGAGGAACCTGGAGGAGGTATTTCGGCGACTTCGAAGTTCCGGACTACAGTTAAGCCCGAAGAAGTGTCAGCTGTTCCAAGAAGAGGTGCAATATCTTGGACATGTGGTTTCCGCAGAGGGAGTAGTTGTTGATAAACAGAAAGTCAGCTTTGACTTTCTGTTAAACATATCCATCAGTTAAGAAGTTTCCTGGGGTTATGCACGTACTATCGCCGGTACGTAGCCGGATTTGCCAACATCGCCAAGCCAATTACTCGACTCAGAGGGGAAGGTGCAGTACCAGTGGGACAAGGAATGTCAGCGATCATTCGAGACACTGAAAAGAGCATTGACCAGTGCCCCAATTTTAAGTTATCCTTTGCCTGATGGGAACTTCCTTTTGGATACCGACGCAAGCAATGTCGGAATTGGTGCGGTGCTTTCGCAGATCCAAGACGGAAAGGAGAAAGTCATCGGTTATTATGCGTTACTCGCAGGGAACTCTTGGCTGTGGTAAAGGGGGTAGAACATTTCTGTAGGTACCTCTATGGTAAAAGATTCCTCCTGAGGACTGATCATGCATTACTGAAGTGGCTCTTGCAGTTTAAAAACCCCGAAGGACAAGTGGCCAGGTGGATTGAGCGGTTGCAAAAATTCGACTTCCAGACTGAACATCGAGCTGGAACAAGCCATAAGAATGCTGATGCCCTGTCGAGGAGACCATGCCCTGATGATTGCAAACATTGTCAACGAGCAGAAGAAAAAGGGGCTGTTCTCTGTAGAACTACCGCCATCGATTACCATTAGCAATCTGCAGAGATCCAAAAAAGAACAGAAATTCGATCCAGATTTGAAAGAAGTTATCCGGTGGAAGGAAGAAAATCGCAAACCTACGTGGCAGGAGATTTCCCGATACTTACCAACCATAAAGTCGTACTGGGCTCAGTGGAACTCCCTCATCCTGGAAAATGGACTTCTCAAGCGCGTCCTGGGAACTCCAGAGGAAGGAAACGACAGAAAACAAATTGTAGTTCCCAGAAATAGGAGACCAGAGGTTTTACGAGAACTACATGATGGTACAACTGAAGGACATCGGGGAGTAACGAAAGCCCTGGGGAAGTTGAGAGAACGCTTCTATTGGGTAAACTGCCAAGTGGATGTCAAGGACTGGTGCCGGAAATGTACTGTTTGTGCAACAAGTAATGGGCCTCAGAAGCGTCCAAAATATAACGTTGGCAGTCCATTCGAAAGAATAGCCATTGATGTTGCCGGTCCATTTCCTGAATCCGACTCTGGAAACAAGTACTTTGTGGTGGTGATGGACTATTTTAGTAAATGGGCCGAAGCGTATGTCTTGCCGAATCAATAAGCCTTGACCGTTGCTGATGTCCTTGTCAAGGAATAGATCAGTCGTTTTGGTGTTCCCTTGGAGTTGCACTCAAACCAAGGTAGAACTTCGAGTCTACTCTTTTCCAAGACGACTGCAAAGTCTTGAAGATCAATAAAACACGGACGACAGCATTACACCCGCAATCCGACGGAATGGTAGAACGGATGAATAGAACTATTAACTGCCATTTGTCAAAGGTAGTCTCTGCCCACCAAAGAGACTGGGACCAGTATCTGCACTTATTTCTAATTGCATATCGTTCGTCTGTGCACGACTCTACGGGTCAGACCCCGGCCAGTATTATCATGGGACGAGAATTAAGACTATTGCGATTTGAAGTTTGGATGTCCCCCAGGAGAAGAAATCGTAGGTGAAGACTATGTCAGCCAGCTACGTCAAAACATGAACGACATCTATGAACGAGTCCGGTTAAACATCGAGAATGCCAGTGCCCGAATGAATGAAGCCTACGACATCAAAGCCGAGGGCGGAGAATTCCAATTTGATGATCTTGTTTGGTTGTATAACCCGCAACGTCGTCGTGGATATTCGCCCAAGCTACAGAGATCTTGGGAGGGGCCGTACCAAATTGTGAAGAAAATCAACGATGTTGTCTACAGAATAAAGAAGCTACCTCGGGGAAAACCAAAGGTCGTGCATTTCAACAGGTTAGCCCGTTATGCCGGAAGTCATGACAGCGAAGATGACCAAACCTATGTCCGCAGCATCCAACCACCCGATGACGAGATGACCTTCGAGCAGTTTATGGCACTGTACTCTCATGGGCAGAAAGTGCAGCACGACGTAACGAGAGAGGAACCCCGAGACCTGTTTGAGGTGCCCATACAATATGCCCTGGCTTATTGTGTAGCTCGAGATCTCCGGATATCCAGGGGAGTAGCCAAGGCTTTTGCCAAAAAGTACGGCCAGTTCCAGAAGCTAAGGGAGCAAGATTCAGCGGTAGGGAAGGTCTTTCATCTCGAAGATAAACAACCAGTGGGTATATCTTTTATTTGGTAACGAAAACATTCTCGCAGGACAAGCCAGTATATAGCGATCTTTGGAAGACTCTGGTCGAATTGAGGAATGTGATGAATCTGATGAAATTGGCGGTCCCAAAGATAGCCTGCGGGTTGGATGGACTGAATTGGAGGGTGATAAGAAGTATGATGGAAACAAATAGTCCTGCAAATATCGTCACACCGGGAAGGATTCTGGGACATTCCGGGACGAAATGGTCTTAAGGAGGGGGCAATGTTACGAGAATTCATCCGACAGCTGGTGCAATCGGCCATCAACCAATTCGTGCAAGGGACATTATTCCGGTACTTCTGGGAATCCGAAATGCTTCGTCTCTCAACAGGCCGACCGCTGCCGTTACTGGGAATTCCCTTAAAGCTTCCAGATCATGAAAGAGTTTCCCGATGGTTCGTGGATGTACCAGACAATTCCAAGATAAATATATAAATTGAACAGCTGGCGATAGGAGGCATTCAGTTTTCGACGGTCGTATTGAACAGTTAAGATAAAATGTAAATAGTAGTTTCTGAGAATATAAATTTGTGTAAAAGTAGTGGAAATAAATTAGAGTGAGTTGGACTGTGTTTTTAAATAAATCCAACAACTGAACTGAAACCCGAGTGTGAAAATAAAAACATTACATTATTATAATAAAAAATAATATTACTATGGTGAGTAGCTTATTGTATTGTTACTTATGTACCTTAATTGTTGAATACTGAAAATGCATTTTTTCTCTCGAAGTATAAAAGATTGCAATAAATGTTATACAAATTTTGGATATGTGTTTTCTTATTAATATTATTCGGATAATAGTTAATACCACCTCTAAAAAATTTCTTTTGTAATTATTTTGTTCTCATGCCAGAACTAAATCGTTGTTAAATTTGCTGTTTGAATGCAATGACCGGCAATAGCATAACTTTCTTTTCCTAATCTGATATCGCTTTTATGAGATCATTCTATTTTTTAGAGTTCTTGATTTAGTCCAATTAAAACAATCTATTTTATATACAATATTAGATTTTAATTCTTTGGGTTTTTTATTTTTTGTTTTGCTAAATAGAAGACTGTTTTGATTGATTTATACGTTATTAAAATACTAGATTCGTTTTTTAAAATTTTTCTGATTTTGGTTGATATATCTTTAATGTATGGAATAGAAATATGATGAGATTGACGTTGTTATTGGAATTGTTAGTGGATGTGTTTCTTAGAATTGAATTCTCTCTTTCGCTAAAATTAGTATTATTATATAGAATTTTGATAATTATTCATAAACGACATCAGAGTGGAAGTGGAAGTACAAAGAAAGTCTTAGATGACCGAGGGTGCGAGCAGTTTCTTTCAGCCAGGGAGAACCAGAACCATCCCACCAGGCAGTGTTGTCCAGCATCCATAAACTACTAGAACGATCACAAAGAACTGACCACAGAGGAGCATGTTACCGGTCTGGACGGACATGACACTTTCAAGGTGACTTCAGAGTGAGGCTACCTGAACAGTCACCGACCAGGAGTATCCAACAAAACAACCACATGTCCAGGGACTGTCAGCCATTCAGCATTAGGGGGCGAATGCTGACCCTTCACTAGCCTAGTCATCACGGGCACCATCAATGGCCGAGCAATTACCATCACCATCGGCACCGGCGCCGCTGTATCCATTGCCAAGTCCAGGGTTTTGTGGTCATCAGAAATCCGGCCAGTTTACAATAACATCCAGCTCAGAACAGTCACCGGCTAGTCCATGTCAATGCAGGGAGAGGCAGATGTCCTGTTACAGATAGGGGACAACATAATCCGGCATGGGGTCCTGGTGGCGGATATTGAGGACGATTTTATACTGGGTATGAACCTAATTAGCCAGCATGGATTTATGTTCGACCCGAGATATGACGTTTTTCGGTTCCTAAATGAGGAATTTGTATTGACAGGTCAGCGACCTAGATAAAAATTGTAGCAAAAATCTCAGCCAGCATTTCCGGTCGAACGGAACAGATTATTCATGGGGATCTAGAAAGCAAGCAATCCTGGGAGCTGCGATGGAATGGTGGAGCTACGGGCTCATGACTACTTAGTTGGGCGGGCTATAGACGAGAAATACCAATTAGAGTCCTTAATTTGTCCAACAACGACATCAGAATTGCCAATGGTCAAGAGATAGCTTCTTCCGAACCAGGAGAAGGCCATCATTAACTGCGAAGGAGTGTACCAGACATCGGTGAAGGAGACAGGGCCCACAGTTTTTACAACAGTTTGCCGACCATTTGAAACACCTTACACCAGAGGAACAGAAGAAGCCAAGCAATTTATTGCAAATCACTGGCAAATTTTTAACAGCCAGATGGAACCATCGGTCCCACCAACGTCATCCAGCACCGAATAGATACCGGAAAGGCTCAACTCATCAGAATACCACCTAGGCGACTACCCTTCGGGCAGTCGAGGAAAACATCGGTTCTATGTTGCAAAATGGAGTTATTGAGCCATCCATCAGACCACGATCTGCTCCCGTCGTGGTACTACCCCGAATTGATGACACTCTGACCACACTAGCAGGCTCCCGTTGGTTCTCCACACTAAACCTAAAGAGTGGATATTAGCAGGTTCGTCTAGACGAAAACGACTGAGAGAAGACAGCATTCTACACCAGTAAAGGGCTGTTTCAATGCACGGTCTTGTCCTTTGGGTTATGTAATGCTCCCGCTACATTTGAGAGGCTAATGGAGTATGTATTGAGCGGGTTGACACGGAGAACGTGCTTAGTATACCTCGACGACATTCTGGTCATGGGTCAGACATTCGACGACCATCTGAAGAATCTGGACGAAGTATTCTCCAGAATTAATAATGCCAACCTGAGACTCAATCCGAAGAAGTGTTCCATGTTCCAAAAAGAAGTAGAGTTTTTGGGCAACGTCGTCTCCGAGTCAGGAATCCGCATCAACGGAGACAAGATAGCAGCCATCCGTGATTGGCCGGTTTCTTTTTGGGTTTCTGTTCCTACTACAGACGATTTGCCAGCATCGCCGCCCCTCTACATCGACAGACCACTGAGAAAGAGACCTACCGTTGGTATCAGGATTGGAAGCCATCATTCAGACGACTGAAGGCGGCACTATGTTCCAGCCCAATCTTAGCATTACCTACACAGTCCGCCAAGTTCATCTTAGACACCGACGCCAGCAACATAGGTTTGGGGGTCGTTCTATCCCAGGTGCAAGTTGGTGAAGAGAGGGTGATCGAGTACTACAGCCGTGGATTCTCGAAACCGGAAAGAAATTATTGCGTCACCAGAAAAGAACTCCTTGCAATAATAAGGGCTGTAGACCATTTTCACAAATACTTCTATGGTCGTCATTTCTTAATCCGAACAGATCATGCCGCCTTCAAATGGCTGCTAGACATGAAGACACAGGAAGGGCAACTGGTCAGGTGGATGGAGAAATTACAGCAATACGATTTTAAGATTGAACATCCAATGGCCAATGAAGACTTGACAACTGAACAGTGCATCTAGGACCAAATGGCTGACCCAGACATCGAACCAATCCTGTCACTTAAAAAGAGAGGAGCACCCAGACCACTATGGGACCAGGTAGATACTGGGGCGTCCTGAAATCGTTATGGGCCCAATGGAATTCTCGAACAGTAGAGAAGGGAATGCTTAAGCTAATTTGGAAAAGACTGACGGCCGAGAAACCAAGTCTCAACTGGTAGTCCCAAAGAAAAAGGTACCAGCCATCCAGCCATGAATAAAACCTTAGATAAAGTTCGTCAGCGGTGCTATTGGGTAAATTACCTCGAAGATGTCGATCTTGGTGCTGGAAATGTGACACCTGTGCAGCCAGTAAGGGCCGAAGACCCGGACCAAGGGAAGGATGCAGCAGTACAATGTGGGCGTCCCAACTGAGAGAATTGCCATCGATGTCGCCGGTCCATTTCCCGAGTTTAAGAAGGGGAATAAATACAATTTGGTCGCAATGGATTACTTCGGCAAGTGGCCTAAGTCATATGCGATACCCATTCTGGAGGCAACCACGGTAGCGACGGCGTTGGTCGAACATCTATTCAGCAGGTTTGGCGTCCCATTGAAACTACATTCAGAGCAAGGACGAACTTCGAATCAAATGTATTTCAGAAGGTCTGTATGATGTTGGGAATGTTGAGAATCAGAGAAACGAGAACAAGACCTTGCATCTACAGTCCGACGGAATGGAAGAAAGGTTCAACAGGAACTTGGAACAACACCTATCCAAGGTCATCGGCAATAATAAGCGTGACTAGGATGAGCACATTACCCTGTTCCTGTTGACCTATCGCTCAGCTGTACATAACAGTACAGGCCTGACACCAGCCAGGGTACTATTTGGAAAAGAGCTGAGATTACGTTGCGATCTGGCCTTTCGCTCCCACGAAGAACCATCCCAACGATTATGCCGACCAGCTCAGACATAACATGTTGGCAATTACACTAACTAACCCGAATGCAGATGTTGGCTACCACACAATATGACCTCAAGACCAATTCAGCCGGGTTTTAAGAGAGGGACAAGGTCTGGTTGTACAACCCCCAGAGGACCAAGAGTAAGTCTCGAAAGCTTACACCCGCCTGAGATGGTCCATACGAGGTGGCCAATGACGTTGTCTACCTTATCCGTCGAAACCCCAGCGATAAGTTGAAGGTGGTTCATTTAGATCGACTCGGACCCTACCATAAAATTTATCTCAGGCGTTCCTGACTTAAGTAACGTAAAACAGATAAGAGATCTATCGCTGATATAAGAAAAAAAGAACTGGAATTTTTGAATGTGGAAAAAAACTCCTAATCTCGACGCTGTGCGAACAAATGTAATACCCATCCAGAACGACGAGAAAATTCGATATAGGATATATAAAGCAATACAGAATTTCTAACTTAGTTAGCACAGCTTAGCTAGTTGAGTTTATATTTGTGTGAATTGTTGTTTTAAATCAGCTGTTTTAAAAAAATATCTATAAAAGAAAGGTATATGATACTTAAAATATAATAAGTATCATATACCTTTCTTTTATAGATATGTTGATGATTGTATAACAGCAGTGCCGTGTGAAAAAACAAATGACATATTAGCAGCATTTAACACATGAAAAAATACTATTTATAATAGAAACCGAACAAGAACTTATTTTTTTAGATGTGACATTACATCAAAACGGTGGAAATATGTACACCGAGTGGTACACAAAACAAAAAGTCTAATAGTTACCAAAAAGAAATGATTAATCAAATCGAACCGAAAAACAACACCACAGAAAGGAAGGATAAAATATCTACAAGAAACAACATATCTAACTTTACCATATGTAAAAGCGTCTACACAATTTCAACAATTGATAAAAAAGCACGAGATTACTCTAAGTCAGAAAGGACATAATTATCAAAAAATTTTAGCCAGTTAAAATCAAAAACTACAAAAAACAAAAAAGTAATGTTGTATATAAAATACCCTGTAGAGATTGTAACGGTGTGAACATATGCCAAACATCTCAATACCTTGAGAACCGCATAAAATCTCATAAATGTGACAAGAAGAATCAGATGGCACTAACAAAACACGACAATTAAAAAAAAACATGCATTCAATTTTGAAAATACCAAGGTGATAAGATCAGAACCAAACACGGGAAAAAGAGAACTTTTTGATATATTACACATTCAGAAAAATAAAACGGCAATAAATGATAGAACGGACGTAAATTGTTGGAGATATATAAATGTGACAATTTAGTTATAATAGTTTGGTGGCATACAAATGAATGTCTAGTTGTTAAGTTAATGTTAAATTATATGTAATCGAAATTGTAAAATTTGACCTTTTAGTTTATGACAAATTTGTTGAGAAAGGGCACATGTAAATCCGAAAAAACGTTCATCTAAAATAAACACATGTTGACCAAAAACCAAGATTAAATTTAAGGTAATACTATATATATATATATATATATATATATATATATATATATATATTTCCAAAATTTGATTACATATTGAGTTAGAAGCTATACTAATAAAAGCGTGTTAATAAATATTATACTTATCGCCGAAGTAATCACTTGAATTTTTCAGTGAAACTCGTTTTTTTACTTAGTATTTTCAAAAATCAAATGTGTTATCAAACTGAAAATATTATTAATCTAAAACCATATCAGAAAAAAATTATTCGTTTTCATATATATAGGTATTATGTTTCACAGAAAGTTTTAGACGATTTTTTGTTTCTTGCAGAGCGCTTTGGGCTTGATGATGGAATAATATTAATATATAAACTCAAAGTACATAAATTAATCAACTTAGAGGATATATTTTCGGCTAATAAACTTTGATATTCTGTATTATTATATTAACAAGATTTTTGCACATTTTCTCAAAAAGCACAAGGCCCCTGGTATCATTGTCATCTTCTGCAGTTGCTTTTACACTGGAAGCCCATATATTCTGGAGGCAAGTAATTTACTGCCTGTTGGTAAGTAATTTGAGATTGCCATCTCTTTAATGTAATCATTAATATATTCATATTGTTTTCCAATCACTTTTAGAAAGTAGTCTTCTAAATTTCCTTAAAAACTATTTCTATGATTTATAAAGGCGTTAATTGCAGACCTGTTTAATAAATTGAAGGAAATGTTAATTGACCATCTTGTTTGTATTTGGCACACATATGGTTGACTAATCGCCTTTCAATATCGGATAATTCGGGGTTCATGGTGCATTGAAGACATCAGATAATATGCGAATTTCTTTGGCATGTATGAAACAAAAGCTTTTGCTTCGGCATATACTGGTTATCACTTTTCAAGATTTACAAAATGTGTTCATAGTGAATTATGACGTATCTATTGCAATAAATGTCATGGGTTCAAACTAAAGTTATTGATATTCACTTTCACTTTCTAGAACTTTATTTACACAGAAATAATTTCAATATTTACAACAGCTGATTTCTCAGAAAACATTTCACACGTAAATATAAACTCAACTAAACTACATGAAAAATACAACGTCCCTTTATACCTAACATGGAATTCTCTCGTCTTTCTGGAAGAGTATTCCATTGTTGGTGGAGTGTTCAATGTCAACGCTTTTGCTTCATAGAAGATTTCGTCGAATTGGTCGCAACAAATTTGTTTCGATAGTATTTGACCTTCTGATAAAAAGTTCTCATGGGCACAACACAAGCCTTCTATAGGGTGTGGTAGGTGTGTAATGCAGGAAGTTGCGATCCGTGTCGAATGGGATGCAACCGATTTTTTTTCGATAGTATTATACCTTTGGATAAAAAGTTATCATGACCACAACGCCCATTAAGGCCTCTTAGAGGGACTGCAGGGGTGTAAGTAAGATCCTAAGTCCAGGGGATAAAATCGACAAAAGTTTGAAAGTAGGAAAGGTATGTCATTTCGCACAAGGCGTATCAGCATGCTTTATTATGATAAGCAAGGGTATATGGGGACGCTACTTACAGATCCTACTTCTATCATGTCATGTTGAAGGTCATCTCAAGGTCAAACTGTGAGAAAACCGTTAGAAAAAGTGAAACAGAAGGTACATAGGGTTTTGAGGTCGGTAAACACGAATATAGGGTTCGCTTAAGCCTACCAGGTTACTTAGAGGTCATTCTAAGTCATTACAAAGCCAGACTGACAATGATTAAACCCACCTGCGAATTGAATTTAGCGACCTAGCGACATTAATAATTTCTATGACTACTTTTCGAGATTTTTATAACGGCTTTTTCTCAGTTCAACCTTCATATCGACGCCCTTACGAAACATAGCAAAATTTAGTTTATACGAAGATAAGCACGACTCGAGACACTTTTTTAAAAAGTAGAACAGAATCTATGAGCTGTGCTGTTCTTCGAAAGAGCGCATGAGTCTTGCTACTTTTCATACGGGCTATGCGGGTCATGGTACTTTTCATTATCGTCTTTGAGTTGTTCTGGTTTTCAAACAACTTCACCATCTGTGCTTCTGTTGGTAGAGTTTCATGAGCTGTTCTGCTTTTCGTAAAGTGATGGCGCTTGATAGAATTGGGATTCGAAATCAGCGACCCTTAAAAACGTTACGTGATTTTAATTCAATTCGACTTTGAAGTGACCGGATCGATTTGTTCAGCGGCCCAAAAGCCCCATATAGATTGTGATTTGAATCGATAACACGATTTTTATTGCTACGGCGAGTCTCACATAACGCTTTGTAAACACTAACCATAGCATAGGGAGTGCGTAAATGCTTTCCTCATATTGTAGAAAAGTTCTCATAAACTGGTTAGGTTCCAGTATAGCCTACACTGACCTTATCATAAAATTCAATGTGACTGTAAAAGTCAGATTCAATATCAGCATGAAACGCCTTTTAAGTATATCACAATATTTTTTATTTACAATATCGTGTTGTTCTTAATAAACGGTATTTTCTCACTGTATCCTTCAGATGACTTACAAATGACATCTGCGTAACCTTGTAGCCTTAAGCGAACCTGAGATTCGGATTCAACGATCTCCAAAACCTGCTGTTTCACAATTTTCTAACGATTTTTTCACAGTTTGACCTTGAGATGACCTTGAACCCGACACGATAGAGGTTAGCGGACGCTTGATCTGTAATCAGCGTCCCCAAATAGTCTTGTTTACCATAATTAAGTATGGTACACTTTGTGCGAAATGACACATCCTTCATACCTCCAAACTCTCGTCCGACTCTTAGCACCTGGACTTAGGATATTACACCCTCTGCATACCATCCATATAATATATTTTGTTTTAAATATCCAATTAAATTATTTTTGACTTTTTAGTGTCAGTATTGTTACTATGCATTGAAGTCGGTGTTTTTTAAAGCTATTTATCAATATTGCCAAATATAAATTTACTATAACAAATTTCAGTTTTTGACGTTATATTTTTATTTTTCAAAAAAGTGGCCTGTGAATCTGACGTTATTCACAAAAATATGGAATCGGAATCCTCTTTAAAAGAACACAGTTTAAACTCTTTAAATCAGTCTTCGAGCAATCGCGGAAGGAAAAAAGGCAAATACAGACGATTTGAGGACCTTCTTTTTATTGAAGGTTTTATAAAATGCCAAGAATACGTTATATAAAAACTTTTGATATAGAGGTCATATTTAAAATACATTAATTTAAATGGACACATTCCCTAATTCAAATTTTGATACATTTGCCCAATTTTATCATCATTTATTACTTACATAAGAGAATCGATTCAATAGATGACTAGATAAGCAATGCCGGTCATAAACAAGAAATTAATCGTCCAAGGCCTACCTTCGATAAACGGCTCCAGGAATAGCAAAATAATGCTCATCGTGTTATATTCATTCATGTCATGTCTAAACGTTGCTTGTCGGACATCGCTTGTTTATAGTCACGGATAATTTGATTCGTGTGACCGTTGTCAGAGAGCAGCTAACAGCTAACAGGACTCACTTAGTATACTAGACGACGACACATGACGTCACTAATTCCATCAGATTCTGAGGACAATTCATCCGGATGCGAAACGGGATGGAATTCTCACCGCAGCGGCATGTCTCTTTCTATCATACGTTGATCGTTCGAAGGAAAGTGTAAAGGGAAAGCGGTTATTCTAGTAAAATTATTCGGTTGAAAGGGTTTTGGTTTAGCTCGACATGTAATTGAATGGGTGATTGAAAGGGGTGCCTTTGGTCAATAAGTTAAAATCATTTGTTACTTATGAGGGAGACAAATTGAAAGCATTTTGTTTGAATTCAATTTAATTTTATTTCGATGATCTCCGATTAACATTAAACAAGCAAATTCGCAAAAACAATTCAAATCCTCGTAAGATTTTGTTGAGCAATATTTGTAATTTTTTGAGAACGGGCTTCCATGAATTTGTTTCTACTTTGATAACAAATAGTTCCAGTTAAAATATTTTGTTACGTTCTATATTCTGTATGTTCAAACTATTGGATAACCTAGAGACATTCTGTCTAATATTCCTATGAATTTTCTTACTGAGGTCTGTCTTGTATCCCAGATTTCTGTCCTATAGACAATTCTCAGAATAATGCCATACTTGAAAAGAATTAGTCACAACGTACTTCATACCAAATTTACTTAATACGATACATTTTCTAATGCGAGCTTCAAAGGTACTTAGAAACCTAGTTCTTTTATGGATAAACATCATTTACTGAAAGTGGGTAAGAGGGCAATTTTTAATTAATGATAATAATTCTGTGGACACTCAACCTCATGGTGGTGGCAATGCATACAAGGGACGCCAAATATGCTTTCTTGTACCTGGCTGTTAGATTCAAAATTTTAAAGTGAACGTAACGATTTCACGAAATCTGTAAATAATTTTACGATTTTTGAAGTTTAGCCTGTAGAATACAAAAAAAATAAATTAAAACCATGCTGTCAAAAGTAGCAAAATTAATTAATTAATTAATTGGCCAATTGCAATGTAATTTTGATTTTAGTTGACAGACTGCATGTTTACAATCCAGAATTAAAAACAAAAATTTTCTGTGCGTTTGATGACAATATGAATGACGATGTAGAAAATTTTTGCAGAAACTATTTAATAAGAAAATAAAGGGTGTTTCAATTTGAGGTTAATTTTTAAATTTGCCGCCATTTATTTCTTTTCTTATAGAATATCATCTGTTATTTGACAGATGACGAGTAGGAATATTCCGGTTATTAAAAATGAAGGGATATACGATTGAGCAACGCGTGTTTAGTATTAAAAAATATATTTTAAATTTGGTGAAAGTTGTGCAGAAATTGGAAGAAAATTTCGTACAGAATATGGAAGAGAAAATTGTCCGTCAAATGTTACCATTGGAAAAATTGTTCAAAAATTTGTGGAAACTGTTTCAGTAAAGATGAAAAAAGCAAAACATTTCATCGTAGTAGACGTTTAGGAGAAAATATTGCAGCTGTTACTGCTAGTGTTATTGAACAATCAAGAACATCAATTCGTCAGCGTGCACAGCAATTGAACATTTCAAATACCACTTTATTCAGAATTTTGCACAAAGATCTTCATTTAAAGAGTTACAAAATTCAGATAACGCAAGAAATAAGGCCAACAGACTTTGGTTTACGTCGTCAATTCGTAAATGGGGCTATACAACTGAAACTTGAAAATGTAAATTTTTTCAATAAAATCATCTTCAGCGATGAAGCACATTTTGAATTGGGTGGATTTGTTAACAAGCAAAATTGTCGAATCTGGGTTGAAGCAAATCCCCGAGAAATAATGGAAAGACCGATGCATCCACAAAAAGTAACTGTTTGGTGTGGTTTTTGGGCTGATGGAATGATTGCTCCATATTTTTTGAAGATGACAATGGAAATACTGTTACTGTGATTGGTGATCGATATCGAACGATGATTACTAACTTTTTGTGGGATGAATCGGAGCATATTGATGTGCAGAATACGTGGTTTCAACAGGACGGTGCAACATGTCATTCAGCAGCAGAAACAATCAATCTTTTGAAACAGCAATTTGGTAATCGAATAATTGCTCGAAGAGGAAACATTAATTGGTCCCCTAGATCTTGTGTTCTAACACCTCTAGATTTTTTCCTATGGAGATATTTGAAAGAAAAGGTTTATGCCAACGAACCGCAAACAATTGATGACCTAAAGGAAAACCTTATTGACTGTTTTCAGGTAATTAAATCGCAGTTATGCCAGAATGTTATCGAAAATTTTGGCAAAAGATTAGAAGCTTGTCGTACAGCAGCAGGTGGTCCAAGTTAGTGAGAATTCTTAAATTCAAATGTCTAATAAATGTTATTACTAATGCTTGTAAATAGATCTTTAACACTGAGAATAGTATTGCAAATTTATTACCAGAACTTACGGTAGGTACAAACAAAATGCTTTCTTCGTTTAGTACAGTGTTATTTTAGTGATAACTGAATTATTTAAAATTACTGAAGAAATGAAAAAAAATTGTAAGTACCCAGATTACCAACAAAACATTGTAGTTTTGTGAACTGTACATCAAATAATCAACTAGTTGTAAAAGCACAAATTCTAGAGATTAGGTGTTGTAAATAGATATATACACCAAGGTCAATGTTTGTTACATGTTAAAATAAATAAATATACATATGTTTCCAGTTTTTGCAAGTATTAGTGTGGTTGCTGTTTTTAAATGTTCAGGAATAATATAACTATGATCCCTATTTTTTATTAACTACATTGAGGAAACTAATTACCTAATAGGTACTGGCCGATCCAGGGGGGGGCTAGGGCGCATTATTGACGTACATCCTGGAGGTGATGATGTTGTACACGTTGCTACAGGTAGAACTGCAAGTGGTACTTTGAAGCGATCTGTTGTAAAGCTCTGTCCACTGCCAGTGGACCCTTAGTTTTGAAATTAGTATTTCAAGGCCGGCGGGATGTTGTGTCCCCGCAACTTGTTTGTTCTCAGTTTTTAAAGTTGATTGAATTATTCAATTGATTTTTAAACTTTTGCATCTTTTTCGAAAAATCTCCGTCGCTCCAATGCTAATTTATATTTTTACATTTTTTTGTCTCTAAAACAGAGAGAATTAAGATTTGTGTTGTGACCGCCGACGAGTTCGGAAGCTTACTCTTTTTGATTCCGTTGTAAGACGACTGCTTTTTGTTGTTATTATGTTATGATTTCGCGAGTTATTAGTTCCGGTCATAACAACCGCTAAACCGCTTTTATTTGTTTCGTTTGTGTTTACAAAAGTGCATGATTTGTTTGTTAAACCCGCATTTTTGGTTGCTCAATCAATGAACATTTCGTCGCTATTTTTTGTGTAACGTGTCTTTTAGATTACTTTAAGAACAGACGAAGCTCTAAAACAGTTCCTGCTGCTGCTGGGCTACCCTCTGAAGAAAGAAGAGCCAAGAGAACACCACATGTAGGGCTTCGACTTAAAAGGTCAGTGATTAACTTTTACTTCGTGATATCATATACGCGACGGTACATTGTTTTATTGATTGTTCCGCTAAACTATTTAAAATTTATTTCTACTTAACTATGCGGCAGTCGAATATTGAATGAATGCTTTCTCAGCTGTCCGTATTTATATATTTCTTCTCGGAATTCTTCAGAACGCTAAAGAACTGCCGAGCAATTGACCAGATTCTTCGAGAAATCCATCAATGCAAGCCGATGACCTCGAGGCGCCAGACGAACCTTTCGGATTCGCCGAAATATCGGAGGAATGTCGCTTCCACCGATTGCACCAGCTATCGGATGAATTCTCATAACAATATGCTGTAAATAAAGTTCAGAGAGAACAGTGTCACTGAGAGACAGTCCTTGAAGTTTCGCAGCAGGTCAATCCGTTTCGGTGGTAGTTTTTCCAGATCTACAAATATAACGTAGCTGAAAGCCGTTGCTAACGGACAGCATAATGATGACAAGGCGACATCACTTGTGTTTATATTGAGAGACTTTGTTCTAGAAATATTCCAACACATTCTAGTAGAACAATCATTATTCAATAAAAGGTAAAACAATCAATCTTTAACCAAAATTTACAAGTTTAACTCATGAAAACACAAAATTTTAAGAATAATTCGCTATTTCCGACTCTTGTTTAGCGAGTTCCAGTCAGACTTGAGAAAGATGATAGAACAGACGACAAGGAGAAATGAGAGCAGAATATTTTTGCTGCAGACGTTTAGGTCAGTTTAAGAGTTCGTCTCTGGTCAGTCACCATAAGATGGCGAATGTTGACTAACCATCCATCAGTCCTAGGACAATATCAGTCCTTAGTTTTGCTATTTTTTGATTGCCTTTCTGAGACAAAATCTCTAATAGAATAATCAGACTCAACACAGGGGTACGGGAGATAATCGAAACTATTTACTTTTAAAATGGAATAGATAAGTGAGGTACAGAAATTATTACACAATGGAATCGAAGAACAGAAGTATATAGATGCAAGCCGCCGTGAAGATGAAGTGATGTGATAAAGAGAAATTGGTTACTATTTAGGTATTGTATATAAGCTTTAATTAGAAAACATAAACCGACTGCCAAATATTAAACTACAGCAAAAAGTTACAAACGTAGTATTGTGAAAGTCAAGGCATACACTGCTGTTGACAATAGGATAATAAGGTCAAAGTTAGTTATCATTTTAGATATTCTCCTTTTTATATAAACAATAAACGATAATACAATTGAATGGAAGTCAGTCATATACTTGACATGTCGTAGAACTGCCATAGTTCATCCTGTAAGAGAGAAAGCTAATTCTGCAGATATAAATATTGCGCAAAAAACAACAGTTTAAGCATAATTCAGGTTTCACATTAACTATTATGTTTAACAGACACTGAGCAGAAATTAAATAAAATTTATGGGTATTTTTAATCTTACAGAAAGATGGAATAAAGTTTTTTTAACGGTCTTTACGAAAAACTTTCGTAACCAATAGCGGAAACTATTATATTATGCCTTTGATTTTATTGACATTTTTTGGAAAAACAGTGCAATATAAGTTGATATATTGCATGACGTTATGGGAGAAGAAATAGTGGAAATTGTAGATCTATGGGTATCAAAGCTCTTAACTACTTGAGAAACTTCGACAGTAATGATTATTGTTTATTGGGTTACACAACTCTTGGGTGTTATATTTTTCTCGAAGAACAATAAATATAGTTATTTGAAGGGGCTCCCTTAATTATAACGAATTATAATACTGTTATATAGTCCGTGAGGTTCAATTTAAAATTATAAAACTAATATTCACTTTCATTTTTCTAGAACTTTATTTATACCAAATTATACAGAACAGTTGATTCACAATAACATTACGATAAACACTCGTCGTCCTGTCTAACTAACTTGCGATCGTGGCCGGCTTCCTTTTTAAAACCAGCATCGAAAATTCTCGCAAAAATAATTTAAAAATGAATTTAAATTATTGTTTTAATTCAAGTTGATCTTGTTTTTTCTACAAATTTCGAGAATAACCCTTCCATTAAGTTTTGTTGTTTTTCTTCCATGGCAGTGACAAGATTTTTTAATTCTATTTTACGTTTTTCATCAAAAGATTTTACTATCCTTTGTTGAATTTCTTCACGTTTTTCCAGAATCTGGCCTATTTTTTCGTCTAGTCCCTCCGTAACCTGCTTGACTATTTCTTTAGTACTTTCGTCCATTTTTTCCATGCTACAGGTTTCCATAGATCCTTTACTTCTGACACCAAATTTTGTTATATAGTCCGTGGGTTCATTTTAAAATTATAAAACTAATATTCACTTTCACTTTTCTAGAATTTTATTTACACCAAATTATACAGAACAGCTGATTCACAATAACATTACGATATACACTCGTCGTCCTGTCTAACTAACTTGCGATCGTGGCCTGCTACCTTTCTAAAACCGGCATCGAAAATTCTAGCAAAAATCAGTCATCAATCCTACAGCTGCCGAGCCATTGCGAGAACATTTTTTATTTCAAAGCGATCGTTGTCGTACTGAAATGAAACAGGGTCGGCTTTGGTAAATTTCGTAACACTGCCCCCCTTTTAATTCTGATCGTCCCGATCAGAAACATCCTCTCCATGGTAGGGAGCGAGTCGATCTAAATGGACCACCTTCAACTTAGGTTGTACAGCCAGACTTTGTCCCTCTCCTGGAACCCGACTGAATTGGTCTTGAGGTCGTATCGCGTTTTCATCCGGTCACTGGTGGCCAACATCTGCGTTCAGGCTAATTCGTGTATTGCCAGCATGTTATGTCGGAGCTGGTCGGCATAATCGTCCATGTCTTGGGAAGGTTCTTCGGGGGAGCCAAATGCCAAATCGCAGGGTAATCGCAGCTCCTTTCCGAATAGGTCCCTGGCTGGGGTCAGGCCTGTACTATTATGTACGGCAGAGCGATATGCCAACAGGAATAGGGGAATATGCTCACCCCAATCACGCTGGTTATTGCTGACGACCTTGGATAGGTGTTGTTCCCAAGGTCCTGTTGAATCTTTCCATCATTCCGTCTGACTGCGGCGGTAATGGTGTTCGTTTCGTTTTCCTGATCCCCAACATCGTGCAGACCTTCGAATACATTCCATTCGAAGTTACGCCTCTGGTCTGAATGTAATTCCATAGGGACGCCAAACTGCCGATTAGTTGTTCTACTAGCACCGTCGCTACCGTGGTTGCCTCTTGGTAGGGTATCGCATATGCCTCAGGCCATTTGCTGAAGTAATCCATTGCGACCAGAATGTATTTGTTCCCCCTCTCAGACTCGGGAAACGGACCGGAGACATCGACAGCAATTCTCTCAAATGGGACGCCCACAGGTGGCACATTTGCGGCACCAAGCTCTGACGTCTTCGAAGTAATTTACCCAGTAGTATCGCTGGCGAACTTTATCTAGGGTTTTATTCATGCCCAGATGGCCTCCGGTAATCCCATCATGTACTTCGGTCAGGATGGCTGGTACCTTTTTCTTCGGAACTACCAGTTGGGACTTGGTTTCTCGTCCATCAGCGCTTTCCCAAACTCGCTTGAGCATTCCATTGTCTACTCTTAGAGAGTCCCAGTGAGCCCATAACGATTTCAGCACGCCGGAGTATCCAGCTACCTCGTCCCATCGTGGCCTGGGTGCCCCTCTCGTTTTGAGTGACAAGATTGGTTCGATGTCTGGATCAGCCATTTGGTCCTGGATGCACTGTTCCGTTGTCCAGTCTTTATTGACCTGCACTCGGATCTGCCTGATGGAGATACTCTCTCGCTGTTCCGTCTTCAGACAATGTCCGCATTCTGCTCTACAGGGTCTTCTGGATAGGGCATCGGCATTATTGTGCAAACGGCCGGCACGGTGTTCCACCTTGACTGTTAAAAATTTGCCAGTGCTTTGTGATAAATTGCTTGGCTTTCTTCTGGTTCTTTGGTGTCAGGTGTATCAAATGGTCAGCAAACTGTTGTAGGAACTCTTTACTGGGCCCTATCTCCTTCACCGACGTCTGGTACTTTTCTTCGCAATTGATGATGGTCTGTACTGGCTCGAAACAAGCTATCTCTTGACCATTGGCAATTCTGATGTCGTTGTTGGACACATTCAGGGCTCTGACTGGTATATATCGTCCGGTTTTAACTATAGCCCGTCCAACTAAGTAGTCATGAGCTGAGTGTACGGGCTCCATCATTCCAACGCAGCTCCTAGGATTGCTGTCTAGCTGCCCATGAATAATCTGTTCCGTTCGACCGGGAATTCTAGCGGAAGACTTTGCCACAATTTTTCTGGAGGTGACTGAACTGTTGACGGGCCGTGTCAATACAACTTCCTCATTTAGGAACCGAAGAACATCATATCTCGGGTCGAACATAAATCCAAGCTTGCTAATTAGGTCCATTCCCAGTATAAAATCGCCCTCAATATTCGCTACCAGGAGCCTATGCCGGATCATGTTGTCCCCTATCTGTAGCACGACATCTGCCTCACCCTGTATTAACATGGACTCGCCGGTGACTGTTCTGAGCTGGATGTCATTGGTAACTGGCCGAATTTCTGATGCTCTCAAAACCCTGGACTTGGCAATGGACGCAGCGGCGCCGGTGTCAATGGTGATGGTAACTGCTCGCCCATTGATGGTGCCTCTGATGACTAGGCTGCCGCTATCTCGGCAAAATCCCCGGATTGATACTATCCTGGGGGCTGGTGGAGGGTGAGTCAGCATTCGCCCCCTTATGCTGACTGGTTGGAGTTTTCCTGGTTCGTAAGGTCAGTTTGTTGGCTACCCCTGGTTGGTGATCGTTCCGGTAGCCTTACTCGGCAGTCACGTTGGAAGTGTCCTCTCCGTCCGCAGCGGTAGCATGCCCCTCTGGTGCCAGTTCTTTGTGACCGTTCTAATATTTTATTCAGACCAGCCAGCAGCGCTTGAAATGGTGACTCTGACTCCTGGTTAAAGGAAACTGCTCGGACCCTCGACTTGGACATGTTCATGACGGCCTCTATTTCCAAAGCCCGAAGTAGAGCTTTATTACTTTTCTTGACGCCACTTAGTCTTAGATTTCGTTGTACTTCCACATCTCTGATGCCGTTTATGAAACTCTGTGTGGCCAACTGGTCTTTCGTTTCCTCTGGCAGGTCTGGGTAGGACAAGTGAACTAACCGTCTAATCTCTGCTTCGAATTCTTGGAGGGTTTCGCCGGATTTTTGCGTTTTTCCACTCAGTTGGACTTGGTATAACTGGCTCAAGAATTGATTGTGGTATCGTTTGTCTAGGATGGCGATGATTTAGTCGAAATTGCCTTGTTCATCGACTGGAATTCTTTGAAGGAGTTCTAGGGCCGGACCTCTTAATGAAATTACCAGAGAAGTAGATTTCTCTTCATTATTCCATCCATTAGCTGTAGCCACGGCCTCAAATTGCCATTTATACATGGGCCAAGATCAACTGACATCTGATGTGGGTGGTTTGCTAACGGAAGCTGTGGTACTCACGGCGTGCTGGTATTTCCCTCTCTGCAAATCTTGTTGCAATTTTTTAATTGCTGTTTCCATTCTTGTACTTCACTGTGTACTGCGTCTTTAATTGAACTGATTTCAAGTTTTACCTGGCTTTGGATAGCACTTATTTCAAATTTCCCCTGTTTTTGGATGGAATCGATGTCATCTACTTTAGTTTCAATTGTATCCACGGTATTTTTTATGACCTTTATGTCTTCGTTTATTTCTCTTATGTCTGATTCTACTATTTGCATTCTTTCATTAACTGTGTCATTATCTTGCATTAATTATTCAAATTGTAGTTGCCTTTTCTCTTCAGTTACTTTAAAATCATTTTCTCGTTTTTCTTCTAGTATTTTAAATTCATCTAGTAATTTAAATTCATTTTGTCGTTTTAATTCAAGTTGATCTTGTTTTTCTACAAATTTCGAGAATAATCCTTCAATTAAATTTTGTTGTTTTCGAAAGATTTTATTAACCTTTGTTAAATTTCTTCCTGGTGTTGTTTCTCTTTTTTTTCACGTTTTTCCAGAATCTGGGCTATTTTTTCGTCTAGTCCACCCGTAACCTGCTTGACTATTTTTTTAGTAGTTTCGTCCATTTTTTCCATGTCTAGAGCAGCATATAATATTCAAATCAAATGGCTTATTATGACGAACAAAAATAGTAAATAAATTATGAAACATAGAATTTTGAAAGAATAGGCGTATGTGGCCTTACTTGAACTTTACAGCAAAAATAAGGAGAAACCCCTAATACTAATTTTAGAGCACATTATAGAATTAAATTATGGGGAATATTAATACGTTTTTTATAGTTTTAAAAAACTTGTTTCAAAGATATACAAAAATATAAGGAAAATAACCATTCCCACCTTTATTACAAAAACCGTACGACCTAAAATTTTGAAAAAAAATCGGGGTATATGGTATCACTTTATAGGAGAAGTAAGTAGGAAATCTCAATATTAATTTTGGGGTAAATTATATAATTAGAAAATAATATATTTTTTTCAAAAGCACCATAATACATCAAATCAAAGGGCTCATTATGAGAAATACAAATATATTGTTTCTAAACAATTCGTTTAAAAGAAATTAACAAAAATATAAAAAATCGACTTATCAATACCTGATATTAACTACTAAATTACAGAATTAAATGAAAAATACAAAAAAATCATATAACATATCAAGTTGGAAGAATGAGGTATATAATCATATTTTTGTAATATTTTTTATTATTTTGTTAAAATGTTATTAAATATACAAAATGCAACCTATGAAGAAAACTAAAACACAAATTCCAACAGTAATATATAAACTTAAATGGAATATACAATTTTATTTTTTAAAATGCCCGTAACGTCATATATCAAATGAGAGGAATCAGAAATATATTTTATTAGTATTTTCAAAATAATGGGTTTAAAAGATTTAATAATTTATTAATTAAAGTTTGAATCATTCCCCGCTTTATCTTCCAAACTACGGAGCCAAAAATACAGACGAAATATACAGAGTTTCACTGAAAAATATTGGTAAAATAAAACGAAAATCCTAATTTTATTTTGAGGGCCAAATAAGAAGATTAAATAAATACTTTTATAAAAATTAAGCAAATCATGTAGCAGATAAAATGAAAAGACTCTGTTCGAGAATTAAATGAGTATATTTAAATAACTTAGTTTACAAGATATTCAGATAAATATAAAAAAATCCAGTCATTCCCTACTTGTCTAGAAGTGAAATATTACAAAAATATATATATATATATATATACTCATTACCTCACAATCGGTAAATAAAGTTTCGATATATTTTTGAACATATTGCCAATTAATACATTCTGTGCCTAGCTAAGCGATTACAAGGCATGTAGTGAGGTACTTCTGATTAATTGTACTAGCAAGCTGCACTGAAAGAATATTATTGGTTAATATTTCATTTTAATTTAGAAAAGGAGGAGGACAAAACAAAAGTAGTATTAGACATATTCAATATAGCTTAATGAGATGGAAATCCTTTAATTTTAACTTTTGAAATGCTCCATACGTTAACGCCAAAGTCAAACTTGAAAAGTAATCCCCAAAACTAATTTCCAACAACAACGAATTTCAAGCTTTCCGATGTCGCTGGATGCCCATCTACCGCATCCTCTCATTTCATCTCAAAGGCAAAACTGGAGTTTATAAGGACGGACACGGACATCTTTTACGATCCTGATCGTCATCGTTCTGAGTCCTGATCGGTCGACAACGTGTAATCAGCCGGTCGTAACGAGTGACCAGTAACAGCAGGGTAGGATGAAGATGGGATAGCAGCAGCGCCATCTGGTGTGCCCGTCTTGTGTTTATGGCGTGTCGGACACTAGTATTAACACATCCAATATCCCCAACCGACAAGACATTATCCAGATATGAATGACGTGACCGGATAGCAATCGCATACACCACTCTCTGTTTTGCTCCTTCTGTACGATCTACCGTCGAGGATTTCTCTATTCCGGAAGGCCTTGTGGGAGCTATTATTCTGCTAGAGATGGTGCTGCATCAATTATTAAATTTATTTTTGCTGGAAATGTTGTTGAGGGAATAGCGTACTTAGATTTTAAAATCTGATAAGATATTGTTGGGCGGTATGGTGTGTTTTGACGTTGTGTAAAATGTTTTCTATTTATACCACTTTTCCCAATAAAGATATTGTTGTCTTTTTGCTTTCCAATAAAAATAATTTCTTACTAAATGGAATAAAACAGTGAAAGTATCATTAGAAGTCCCTTGGAATTCTTGACGTCTTATTCATACACCTGAAGCGTAGTTTTTTTGCCACCAGTGCTCTTTCAAATTTTGTTCCAAAAGTCTATTTTCAAAGCTAAGGCTATGTCCAACGTGAACGCATTATGTAAGGTGCGGGGGTGCGTTGTGTCAATGTCACAGCCGCAAACTGCAATTGTCGGCGAAAACAAACCAACTGATCCATTTAACAACACAAAATCGCTACAATCTCACGAATTTATTTTCCAGTAAGTGGACCGAGACTGATTTTTATGTGGTTGATAGTTTGCGGCTGCCACATTGACGCAACGCATCTCCTCTAACGCATGTATCGTACCTTGGACATAGCCTTAGGGAATCGCATTGGTCTCTATGACCATCTACTTCTTCTCATCAACTTCTAAGTCCCTGTCTCCTATAGTGATTTGTTCGATATCTGGTTTAACCATTTAATCATGTATACATTGTTCTTTCGTCCTGTCTTTAATCACCTGCACTCGAATCTGTTGGATGAAAATGCCTTCTCGTTGTTCCATCTTTCGGCACTGGGCGCAAACCGTTTGACAAGGTTTCTTTGACAAGGCACCGGCATTTTTGTATAAACGGCCTAAGCGGTATAATGGTTAAGGTGTGATTATTATAGGGATATTTCCTCAATGGGAGTTGTGGCTTCGCTATTTAAAGTTTATGCACTTGTTAGGAATAACCCACATACTTGTTGGAATTTATATTTACAAACGTTTCGGGGTCTGGGTCAGACCCCTCTTGTCACTGGCAATAAAGGAGTTATATGAAAAGGTCCAAATCGTAAAATTTAAAATTTTCTTAGATATATCATAGGTCACATAATATTGTCAAACATTTTAATTTTACATTTTACTTGTCATACCGCGTAGGAAACGCGAGCTAGAGCATAAAGCTACTTTCAGTAAAATGACTATTTCTTTGTTCAATGTGAAGGTGCCGCAAGTGTGTCAAATCTCTCAATGAACCGCCTGTACAATGAATAGAGAGCCAAAAAGCTTCGGGTTTAATACTTATTTCTGGGGACTGGTCAATTATGAATGGGTTCTGTATTGTTCTCATTAGTCCAGTCTTGACTGAGAAACGACGTGCTCCGAAAAGTCTACCTCTTTCTGAAACATGACACCTCAGGTAGACCACTGATCATATTGATTCTGTAGAATACTTCACCCAAGTTCTTCAGATGGACATCAAAAGTGTGACCCATTGCGAGAATAGTACATTTACTCCATGTCAGCTGCTAAATACATGCTCTATTAATCTCTCAAAGTTAATCAGTCAGTCAGTGAATGGAAACAATCGTTTGCTGTTGAAAAACGTAGCCTTCTCTCGCTTTTATGAAGTTCAATTTTCAATAATAAGAGTTCTTCTATTCGAAGTATTGAATAGTTGTCCTTCTTTAGTTACTTTGTTTAATTTCATACAATAATAATAAATATAATAAGAATGACAGGAGGAGATCATGAGCTAATACGTAGTTCAATAAGTCCTTTTTGTAACACGGATTCAATATTTTCTTCAAGTGCCTGATGTCACATCAGTGGTAGTTGCTAAGATAGTAACCTTATGGGTTGAGCCTGTCCGGTATCTACCCGGTATTGGATGACACTCATACGGCTAGTAGTACCGTCTTGGAAATGAAAATTTTCCAAAGATTTAAAAGAAAATGTTTTGTGTTCTGTTGTTCATTTTGTGTAAGGTGTTTCCAATAATCTGGGAGCTGTTTTACATATTTTTTAGAGCGATCGGTTTCCTTCGCTTTTGCCTCAAAAATTCAGAGAAAATCCTGATGTAGTACAAAATGACAGTAACGGACACACCAACACACCCTCAACTTTGAGCACACCTCAGTCGTCACCCATATTATAACCAATCAAAAAATGTTATTGCTGCTTACCAGGATTACTATTACTTAAAACGCAATTGACCTATTATTAATAACAAATGAGACAATGATTTTGGGAAGTAACCTAAACGCCAAGAATACGCACAAACCAGCAGGTAAATATGGTTATTGGAGCAAGCGAACCCACTTGGAAATGATAGATAAATCCTGATATATTCGCCATCAAAAATCCTAAGCATCAGATAGAGCTATTCGTATATACGTTCATTGAACTTAATTCCGACCACAACCGAATATTTCTGCCAATACTCCAATGGTTTCCATATCATCTCGTGCTGTCACACTACAAAGCTAATTGGTGGGAATTCCAAAATCTGTTAAATGCAATAAATAAACAGATAACTCCTCTAATAGTATCTACTACTATAAACAAAACACATGAAAAATCAACAATCAAATCATAATCGCTACCATAAACCGTACCACAAACAAAACACTATATGAAAAACATGATCACAGACAAAAACAGAACCCGGAAACGATTATGCACAACCCCAAACCCAGAACTGCGTTGAGTACTCAATCAGCAACAACGGGAAATCCAAAATTAGCTACAGAAACATCGTAGTGAACAAAGGGACCAATTTCTTGGGGATTTAGCAGACCACATCGCACTATGGAAACTCAGGAAAAATAAAAAACGACCCACTTATTTCAGACAAATCAGTATACGCGGATGAAGAAAAACCTGTTTACTAATATATTGGAAGAACAATTTAACACCAACGAGCACATCCACACTACGGCTGTATTTGAACATTTTAACAAATCCATTAAAGTCAACACTAAGCTCAAATAAATTCAAAAATAATTATTATCCATAAAATGGAAAAGCTGTGGAACCTTTGGTGTGTCACAAATATAAAAACACAGTTTTGCACCCTAAAACCAAACTTAAACAGTTATGTTCAATGAATAAACAACAAGTAAAGGCAAAAGTAAAAGCTCCGTCTGTTGTTGAAAATCATTCATCTCAATCCTTTAGTAACGAAGAACTAGAATTATTAAATAACGGTTTAAAATTTGGCATTCCTGAACATGAAAAAACTCTTGAAGATGTTGTGGCGAGTGTTGAAAGTTCAATTCAATATTTACCAGACAAGTCTAAAGGCTTAATCCGTTTAATAAAAAAATTATCATCTATTAATAAACACACGAAAAAGAACACACAAAAGAAAGTTATTGAAACGATTGAGAAACAGGGACGTTTTTTACTTGAAAGGCAATAAAGTAGTGATCCTCGACAAATCTGATTATTTTGATAGAATTAATAACCGGATTACGAACGGTCCGTATTCAAAATTAATTAGAAAAGTAAACAATGTCCTTTAGCATGTAAATCTATTGTAAGTCCTGAGCTGAAACGAAGACTACATGTTTCTAATCCAACGATCCCGAAATTGTATGGTCTTCCAAAAATTCACAAACCGGGAAAAACAGTACGTCCGATTGTTTCAGCGATTGACGACCCATCTTATAAGTTAGCGAAGTGGTTAACAAAACGATTCGAAAATTTACCTTGTTAGCAGCAAAACTACAACACTACAGAAATTGTTAGGCAATCCTAAAGATAAACTTGCTGATTTCGAGAAGTCCGGTATTTATGAAATCAAATGTAATGATTGTGATTTGAAGTATTGTGGACAGACACGCAGATCTATCAGTACCCGTTTCAAAGACCATTTGAAATGTTTTAGAACACAACCACTCTGTAGATTTATCTTCTTTAAAATTAGTTAAACAAGTAAATAATTATAGGGAACTGGACTTTTACGAAAGCATAATGATTTATAAAAATGATAAACTAATGAATTCACATAAGGGTCCTATTCCATACAGTTAATTGTATAGGTTGCTTTCTAAGAATCCATAAAATAAGTATTAAAAAGGTAATTACTCAATAATGTAGCGTAAAAGTAGGTAGGTAATTAAGGATTACTATATAACACCGTGCGCGCTCCTGAAAATATCAGTATTCGAGTAACTAGAAGCGAAAGCAGAAGGCTACGAGAATTATGCGAACCTACTTGAAGAGGGCAGAAGTGACTCTGCCGAAACGTCGTCATTTTACCATCGATCCCGGTAGGGATCAGTTATCAACTACACGGATGAATTCCCGGAAACCATCTAATACATTTAGTGCCCGCGAAAACTTATATATATATATATATATATATATATATATATATATAGGGTGAGTTTTTTTTTTTGGTGATCAGTATGGGGATCTAGGAAACTAGCGGAGATAGAGCTATGGTTATATTGGAAAAGATGTGCAGTTTTACTGGCCCAATTTAATGACACTTTTGGATTTTTGTAAAAAGTCATGGCTTACTAGATATTTTGAAAAAACCAAATTCTGTCGATTTAGTCAAGTCCCTCTAGCTCCTTTATTTTTGATTTTATAAAAAAAGTGTAAATATCAAAATTGAAGGGAATTGTATCCCAAATATGATTGTCAAGAAAAGAGAACTTTGTGAATTGAAACGGAAATTAATGATAGAAAAGACTTAAATTTTACATGCAAAATGTACGCCGTTGTCCTCTAAATAGAATGAAAACCTAAATTGTTGGAGATGTGTGTGAGATGTCAATTGGTTTTTAAAATGTTTGTAAGGTGAACTATCAACTACTGTGTATAAATGTGACAATTTAGTAATAATAGTTTTGTGACATACAAATAAATGTCTAGTTGGTAAGTTAATGTTAAATTATAAGTAATAGTAATTTTAAAATTAGACCTTTTAGTTCATGACAATATTTGTTGAAAAAGGACACATTTAAGTCCGAAACGTTCATCTAAAATAAACATATGTTGACCAAAAACCAAGACTTAGTTTAAACGAAATACTGTATATCACTGGTCAAAGAAACTTTGAATAAATATATATATATATATATATATATATATATATATATATATATTTGTTTTTAAGTTTTCGCGGGCACTAAATGTTTTAGGCGGTTTCCGGGAATTCATCCGCGTAGTTGATAACTGAACCCTGTCGGGATCGATGGTAAAATGACGACGTTTCGGCAGAGTCACATCTGCCCTCTTCAGGTCGGTTCGCATAATTCTCGTAGCCTTCTGCTTTCGCTTCTAGTTACTCGAATACTAATATTTTCTGAAGCGAGCGCGCTGTTATATAGTCGCGGCTCGGCGCCTATCGGTTGACACCGTGAACGGCTGCGTGTGATTGGCCCTTGGCGCTCAGTGGGCACGGCTCCATCCTGCTGATTTGTTATTTCCGGTTGAGTTGTTATTGGACGGGTACGGGCCGGTACGGTGTTTAATAGGATTTTCCAACAATTCGATAAGTTCTGAATTTCATTGCGTGCGTTTAGACTGTGAGGTCTCTTCGCTATTTCAATTGCCTCTCTTACGAGTCTTGATTTCGGGTGTTCTATATTTGCCAGTACTCTGGTGTTCTCAAAGTCTATTCGGTGTGACATCGTGGTGGCGTGTTCCGCAATGGATGTTGTTTTTTCCTGCTTTCTTATAGCGTTCTGGTGTTCATCACGTCTAGCTTGAATTCTTCTATTAGTTTGCCCCACATAGGTTTTATGACAGTCTGCACATGGAATCTCGTACACTCCCTGTTGTTCTAAAGGGATCCTCGTCTTCGGAGTCCTCAACACCGTGCTTATTTTTCTGTCTGTATTGAAAATAGTATCGATATTGTGTCTCCGTAGAATTCTTGCAATACTGTCCGTGGTCCCCTTGACATAGGGTAAATAAGCCTTGGTTATTGGTGTCTCATGCTCCTCGTCTGTTTGTCTCGGTTTTGACTTTAGGGCTCTTTGTATATTTCGGTCTGTAAATCCGTTTTGTCTCAGAGCTGTTTTTAAACTGTCCATTTCCTGTTTGATGTTATCCTGGTCAGCTAGCCTTTGTGATCTGGTTACTAAAGTCTTGACGACGGCTTGTAGTTGGGCTGGGTGGTGATGAGAATTAGCATGAAGGTATCTGTTGGTATGAGTTGCTTTCCTATATACTGTATGGCCAAGGGTTCCATCTTGCTTCCTATTTATGAGAACATCAAGGAATGGCAGTTGATTGTTGGCTTCAACCTCCATGGTAAATTTTATTTTGTGATGGATGCCATTAAGGTGATCTAAAAAAGTATTGAGGTGTTCCCTCCCATGAGGCCAAATCACAAATGTATCATCCACATATCGCAACCACAAACTGGGTTTAAGAGTTGTTGTTCTTAGTGCCAACTCCTCAAAGTTCTCCATAAAAAGGTTCGCTATAACTGGTGAGAGTGGCGATCCCATTGGAGCTCCTTCCACTTGTTTGTATCGTTGGTTCTCGTAAACAAAATAGGTGTTCATCAGATAGTGCCTTGTTAAGTCTACAAGGTGTTGAGGTGGTTTGTATTTTTCTATTATGATATCCAAGGCTTCGTCGATAGGGATGTTGGTGAAAAGGGACACTACGTCAAAACTTACAAGAAGACACTCTGGTTGTAAGACCGTTTTTCTAAGAATTTCGACGAAATGTGTCGAATTTTTTTACATATGAGTCTGCCCCCTCTGCAAACGGTTGAAGTTGTTGGGCTATAGAAGAAAATGAATCCTTGAAACAACTGCGCCTCAACAAGGACATTGTCATTCTACCTGCTGATAAAGGAAATGCGACTGTAATTTTAGATACAGCGGATTATTCAAACAAAATTCAAATATTGCTACAAGATCCAGCATATAAACAAATTACTACTGACCCAACAACTTATCTAGAGAAAACAACCAAGGCCAAAATCCAAGCAAGTAGGATCGACAAAAATCTCCAACTGCAACTCATTCCGCGTGAAAAGTCATCGAGATGTCCGAAATTCTATGGGTTGCCAAAAGTACATAAAGAAGGTGCACCTTTGAGGCCAATAGTAAGCTCAATTGGATCCCCAACACAACACCTAGCCAAATACCTAGCCCAACAACTTCAACCGTTTGCAGAGGGGGCAGACTCATATGTAAAAAATTCGACACATTTCATCGAAATTCTTAGAAAAACGGTCTTACAACCAGAGTGTCTTCTTGTAAGTTTTGACGTAGTGTCCCTTTTCACCAACATCCCTATCGACGAAGCCTTGGATATCATAATAGAAAAATACAAACCACCTCAACACCTTGTAGACTTAACAAGGCACTGTCTGATGAACACCTATTTTGTTTACGAGAACCAACGATACAAACAAGTGGAAGGAGCTCCAATGGGATCGCCACTCTCACCAGTTATAGCGAACCTTTTTATGGAGAACTTTGAGGAGTTGGAACTAAGAACAACAACTCTTAAACCCAGTTTGTGGTTGCGATATGTGGATGATACATTTGTGATTTGGCCTCATGGGAGGGAACACTTCAATACTTTTTTAGATCACCTTAATGGCATCCATCACAAAATAAAATTTATCATGGAGGTTGAAGCCAACAATCAACTGCCATTCCTTGATGTTCTCATAAATAGGAAGCAAGATGGAACCCTTGGCCATACAGTATATAGGAAAGCAACTCATACCAACAGATACCTTCATGCTAATTCTCATCACCACCCAGCCCAACTACAAGCCGTCGTCAAGACTTTAGTAACCAGATCACAAAGGCTAGCTGACCAGGATAACATCA
This sequence comes from Octodonta nipae, assembly GCA_034190945.1. Lineage (NCBI taxonomy): Eukaryota > Metazoa > Arthropoda > Insecta > Coleoptera > Chrysomelidae > Octodonta > Octodonta nipae. The sequence continues at coordinate 65,618,185 of CM067217.1, read as the reverse complement.
AACAGGAAATGGACAGTTTAAAAACAGCTCTGAGACAAAACGGATTTACAGACCGAAATATACAAAGAGCCCTAAAGTCAAAACCGAGACGAACAGACGAGGAGCATGAGACACCAATAACCAAGGCTTATTTACCGTATGTCAAGGGGACCACGGACAGTATTGCAAGAATTCTACGGAGACACAATATCGATACTATTTTCAATACAGACAGAAAAATAAGCACGGTGTTGAGGACTCCGAAGACAAGGATCCCTTTAGAACAACAGGGAGTGTAAGAGATTCCATGTGCAGACTGTCATAAAACCTATGTGGGGCAAACTAATAGAAGAATTCAAGCTAGACGTGATGAACACCAGAACGCTATAAGAAAGCAGGAAAAAACATCCATTGTGGAACACGCCACCACGATGTCACACCGAATAGACTTTGAGAACACCAGAGTGCTGGCAAATATAGGACACCCGAAATCAAGACTCGTAAGAGAGGCAATTGAAATAGCGAAGAGACCTCACAGTCTAAACGCACGCAATGAAATTCAGAACTTATCGAATTGTTGGAAAATCCTATTAAACACCGTACCGGCCCGTACCCGTCCAATAACAACTCAACCGGAAATAACAAATCAGCAGGATGGAGCCGTGCCCACTGAGCGCCAAGGGCCAATCACACGCAGCCGTTCACGGTGTCAACCGATAGGCGCCGAGCCGCGACTATATAACAGCGATCTCGCTTCAGAAAATCTTAGTATTCGAGTAACTAGAAGCGAAAGCAGAAGGCTACGAGAATTATGCGAACCGACCTGAAGAGGGCAGATGTGACTCTGCCGAAACGTCGTCATTTTACCATCGATCCCGGCAGGGATCAGTTATCAACTACGCGGATGAATTCCTGGAAACCGCCTAAAACATATATATATATATATACAGGGTGAGTTTTTTTTATGATCAGTATGGGGATCTCGGAAACTAGCGGAGACAGAGCAATGGTTAAATTGGGAAAGATTTGCAGTTTTACTGGCCCAATTTAATGACACTTTCGGATTTTTGTAAAAATGGCTTACTAGATATTTTGAAAAAACGAAATTCTGTCGATTTAGTCAAGTCCCTCTAGCTTTGTTTTTGATCTTATAAAAAAACTGTAAATATCAAAATTTAAGGGAATTGTATCCCAAATATGATTGTTATGTCCTCGTTTGCGTGACAGCTCTCGTTTTCGAGATATGACACAAACTTTTTTTTTTAATGGAAACCATAGTTGGCTATGACCTCAAAAACTTTATACATATGGAATCAGAGGTAACGCATATCACTTGATTTCCAACTATTTAAAAGGTCGACTACAAAGGGTCAGTGTAAAGGATACTTTAAGTGAATATAATGAAATAAATATGGGTGTTCCGCAAGGAACAATACTTGGCCCACTCCTGTTTGTTTTATATATTAATGATTTGCTCAATAGCATGCCTGAAGGTGAAATCATCTCTTATGCAGATGATACAGCATTAATTAAACAGGAAAATAATTGGTTTTTAACAGAAAATAAAGTTAACGGTCAACTGAAAGAAATCTCTGAATGGCTTGCTTTGAACGGGTTGTCTTTGAATGTAGATAAAACTGTTTGCATTACTTTTGGCAATTATAAGAATAGTGTACCAAAAAATTTTAAAGTACTTATTAAAGATAAAGTGATCAAAAGAGTTGAAAGCTGTAAATATTTAGGCGTTTACATGGACTACAGATTAAATTGGGCTTTACATATACAACAAATCATAAATAAAACTAAATATCTGTTTACATATTTTGTAAGTTATCTAAAATAATGAAGAGAAAGGCTCTGATGATTTTTTATTATTCTTTTTTCCACAGTATATTAAGATACGGAATCATAGCCTGGGGGGGAATACACAAACCAAAAAATATCTTTGCAAAATTTACAAAATAGATTATTAAAAATAATTAATAAAAATAAATTCATATATACCAATAGACCTTGTAATATAGAACAACAATATGCTCTTGAGTCGATACTGTATCATTATGAAGATCTATCAAAACAATATATTGCATCTGAAAGTATCACTAGAAATAAAAGTATACAGCTGCCAGGTAGATATAAGACTGTTTAGTTGTAAAAGAAACTATGTGAAGGCTATATTTATATTTAACAGCTTTCCAAATTTATTAAAAAACATAAAAAATCACAAAAAAGAGCTTAAAAACTGGATTTTGCAAACTATAGATTAAAGGATAGATACAGATATATAATGCACTCAATAATTTATATAACGTTATACTATGAGGAGTGCTATGATCAATAGTAATAAACTATATCATTTTGTTATGTAATTACATGTTTAATTTTAAGAGTTAGTATTTAAGGGCCAGTCCCACGAACAGGTTACTGTGATAACCTCTTTGGGGTATATAGTATTAGATTTGTACTAAACTATGTATCTAACTGGATGAAATATATATATATATATATATATATATATATATATATACAGGGTGAGTTTTTTTGATGATCAAGATTGGTTAAACTGGAAAAGATTTGCAGTTTTACTGGCCTAATTTAATGACACTTTCGGATTTTTGTAAATAGTCATGGCTTACTAGATATTTTGAAAAAAATGAAATTCTGTCGATTTAGTCAAATTCCTCTAGCTCCTTTGTTTTTGATTTTATAAAAAAGTGTAAATATCAAAATTGAAGGGAATTGTATCCCGAATATGACCAAAGTTGGCTATGACCTCTAAAAAACGGACATTTTTAGATCTTTTCAACGATATAATACTCGATATATTTATAGGAGTTATGGATGCTTTTCTCTCTTATTTTCACTTTTAACGTAGGTAGCCATGAAAAAGATTGTTTTCACTTTGACCTTTCCTCATTTGAGAGTAATTCCATTAGTAGTGATGAACTGGCAGTCGATATTGACAAGTTTTCGTGATAAAATGGAATATTCTAACAAAGAAAAACTGAATATGGTGGAATGTTATATCATATGCCATAAAAATTTAGTTGGTGCAGCTGAGGAATACTTTCATAAATATTTTAATCGTCGTCAACCTGCTCCATGTACATATAAGCTTTACGATAGTTTACGCAGATATGGATCTTTTACTAAACCACTAAACGAACGTAATCAAATTATCCAAGCAGCATAAATAATTGTTTTGGCAATGGTAAATCAAAATCCATCTACATCAACTCGTGAGATTTCGGTAGAAGCTGGCACATCTCAACGAACTGTAGTTAAGGTACTGACAGCGCACAAATTCCACCCTTACAAACTTTCAGTTTCTCAAACTTTGCATGCTGGTGACGAACATCGACGTATTTTGTTTTGTACATGGTTTAGAGACATGTGCCTTGACAATCCACAGTTGCTATTAAAGGTGTTATGGTCAGATGAAACTAGATTTACTAACTGCAGTATGTTCAATAGACACAATGAGCATATCTGGGCTAAAGAAAACCCTTTCCATGTAGAACAAAGACGACCCCAAATAAAATTTGGTTTTAATGTTTGGTGTGGTATCATAGGGTCTACTATTCTGGGGCCTTTTATCTATGACTAATCACTTACTACGACTTGCATTTCTTGCAATACCCTTTTCTAAACATGTTGCATAATTTGAATTTGAGAACTCGTTTAGAAATTGAGTGGTTCCAACATGATGGAGCACCTGCTCACAACTCGTTATTAGTAAGGCAACACTTAGATAATATCTATCCAAACTCTTGGATAGGAAGAAATAGCCCACGCGAATGACCACCCCGGTCTCCCGATTTGGCAGTTATAGACTTCTATTTATGGGGTGCGCTAAAAAACAAAGTATACAAATGAAAGTATGAGACAGTTGGTGACCTAAGGGAGGCGGTATTACAAGCAATTGAAGAAATTGATAGGCGGTCTGTGAGGAAAGCGGTAATGTCAATCTTAAAAAGATGCAATTTTTTTCTAAATAAAATGGTGGACTTTTCGAACATAAATTGTAACCATTATTATATACTTTAATTTCTTAAGTTTTTAGTAAGTACCTACTTATTTAGTTTTTGCGTTATATCTGATATACATAATAAAAAAATCGTTCAATGTTTTTTGGAATAGTTATTAATAAATCAATCTATTTCATGGCTAACTACGTTAAAAGTGAAAATAAGAGAGAAAAGCATCCATAACTCCTTTATTTTTATGAATAACTATATCGAGTATTATATCGTTGAAAAGCTCTAAAAATGTCCGTTTTTTAGAGGTCATAGCCAACTTTGGTCATATTCGGGATACAATTCCCTTCAATTTTGATATTTACACTTTTTTTATAAAATCAAAAACAAAGGAGCTAGAGGAATTTGACTAAATCGACAGAATTTTATTTTTTTCAAAATATCTAGTAAGCCATGACTATTTACAAAAATCCGAAAGTGTCATTAAATTGGGCCAGTAAAACTGCAAATCTTTTCCAGTTTAACCAATCTTGATCATCAAAAAAACTCACCCTGTATATATATATATATATATATATATATATATATATATATATATTATTTCATCCAGTTAGATACATAGTTTAGTACAAATCTAATACTATATACCCCACAGAGGTTATCACAGTAACCTGTTCGTGGGACTGGCCCTTAAATACTAACTCTTAAAATTAAACATGTAATTACATAACAAAATGATATAGTTTATTACTATTGATCATAGCACTCCTCATAGTATAACGTTATATAAATTATTGAGTGCATTATATATCTGTATCTATCCTTTAATCTATAGTTTGCAAAATCCAGTTTTTGTGATGATGATTTTTTATGTTTTTTAATAAATTTGGAAAGCTGTTAAATATAAATATAGCCTTCACATAGTTTCTTTTACAACTAACAGTCTTATATCTACCTGGCAGCTGTATACTTTTATTTCTAGTGATACTTTCAGATGCAATATATTGTTTTGATAGATCTTCATAATGATACAGTATCTACTCAAGAGCATATTGTTGTTCTATATTACAAAGTCTATTGGTATATATGAATTTATTTTTATTAATTATTTTTAATAATCTATTTTGTAAATTTTGCAAAGATATTTTTTGGTTTGTGTATTCTCCCCCCCCCCAGGCTATGATTCCGTATCTTAATATACTGTGGAAAAAAGAATAATAAAAAATCATTAGATTATTAGTTGGATACAAAAAAATTGTTTTAGGATTCATAGATGGAAGTATAAGAATTTATTAAGGGGCTTTTTAATTTTATTTCCTAATTCCTTTCCAATATTACAGAAGCATTGATTCATTTTATTTGCTATTATTTGAGAATCAGCTATTTTAGTATTATTTTCATCAACTATATATTTGATATTTTCATTTCTTACTTTATTTTTACCTAGTTTATTATTGACAATTTCATATAGACGCCTGGTGTTATTTGAGTTCATTTCAATCTCTTCCTGCTCAAATTTGCATTTAGCTTCTTTTATTATCTGATCTAATTCTTTAACATAATTTTTATATTCCATTCTGGCTACTTCATTATTTATATCATTTTGCCATTTTTTGTGTAAAGTATTTTTTTTGTCACATAAAATGATTATTTCTTTGGTAATCTATGCACTTCTATATGATCTCTTATATTGGATTCTCTTAGTAGATTTAGATTTTTGAATGCAGGTATCAATTAATTTAATAATCATTTTTAGAGCTTCATTTGGATCCTGTATTGACAAAAGTGATAGCCAGTTATGTTTTGCTGCTTCGTTTTTCAATTGAGAATAATTTATACAATAAGTTGTTACTTTATTCTGTTTTTTATTGGTAATTTTTTTTTATTTCAAGGATTAAAGGGTAATGATCATTAAAAGTATTTTCTATTTTAATCGCTTTTGTGTGCATAGAATTAGTTCTCATGAAACAATTATCAATACATGACCCCTCATTAGGATTACCTTCAGATGGTCTAGTAATGGTCTGATAACATGGAACATAGCCCCTTTCCAAAAGGTTATTCAGATGCTCAAGGTTTAAATTATCCAAGTGCAATAAGTCTATGTTAAAGTCTCCTAGTATTAAATGATTTTTAGAATTAACCTTTTGGGATAAGAATGTTCTTAAACTGCTTATAAATTCACATTTAGATAAATTATGACATCTATATAATGATGAAATTACAAATGTAATATTATTATCCATATTTATCTTAGAGTGTAAGATTTTCAGTCTATCTAATTCAATAATTTCAGTGACATCAGAAATGTATTCTTTAAGGAGGATTACAACACCATTAGCTCGATTAATTTTACTTTCATTATAATAAATTTTGTATTCCGGCAGTTTAAAAAAATTCAGAAAACCAACACCCCATGTCTCAGTACATACAATAACACATGGCTTTATTTCAAAACTTTCAATAAATACCTGTAATTTCGAGTAGTTTGCATTTAAACTTCTAATATTTACACACAATATATATATATATATATATATATATATATATATATATATATTCTCTTGTGTACAAAGAAATGATACCTTGAAGACAGTATGAAAATGAAATCAAAAATAGGTAATTAATTTCGCCAGATTGTTGAGGAGGTTTTTGATTATTTTGCCTATAATAGAATAATGAAAAATAGGAATTGAAAATAATTTAGATAAATGCACGACCTCCTAAAACTAATGGCTGTGGCCCGCTACTGTTTGTAATGTAATGGTTTATAAATTAAAATTTAAAGTTATAGAATTTATTAATTTTTAACTACTAAATTAACAATTAAAATATTGAAAATGTAGTAATTGACAAATCATACTCAATAGTTTAAAAATATATGTGTTTTGTGGATGTACTGGCTAACTAAGTTGTAGATCTTATAAACAAATAAGTATATACTTACCTTGCATATATTCAAAATTGAAAGATATATTAGGGAATTTTTTAATGTGTATTACCAATCCAAAACTACAAATCTACAATGAAAATTTTAACTTTAGAGAAGTCCGGAACGACCGCTTTTCTAAATGCTCAGCCGTGGAATTAAAGTGAAGTGGTATAATTTTTAAACGAGGAGGTTATCATCTGGCCCGTTTTATTGTTACTTTATTTTATTTATGTTAACTGATTTCTTCTTCTGTTGTTTACCGATTTGTATAAATATAATCTTGTTTATTACAGTATATATCCGGACTGGTGAAACTTGGTATTGGTAAAGTGATGAAATTTGTGAATGAACACATGGGTGTATGGAAATCGAGACCCCTTACCGATGTGTATAGTTTTCATAGTTTAATCTATTAAGGAAGATCCCTAGGTGGTCTCATATACGATTCTATGACTTGCAACATGCAGTTTTGCAGAAAATCGCCGAAAAAAATCAATATTCTTATCAAACATTCCATCGAAGTGAAATAACCTGGACTTAACTGACATTTCCTCATAAATATTTTAATTCCAACCTAATAGTGCGAGAATTACAGGCACTGGAAGTTTTGAATGCGAATTTGAAAATTTTCTATGTACATGTATAGTATAGTATTTTAGGCTCCTTAAATCAATGAGTACCGATATAAATTAAAAAATTTCAATTTTGCGAAGACGCTACTTTTGGTGTCACCTATTCCCCTCTAAAAGAAAATTCAGTGACAACACCCGTCAAGCTCTAAAGTGTTATTTGATGCGATAATACACAGGGTGCTTAGTTATAGCAAACAAAACCACAAAGTATAGTGATAAAAGCAATAACAATGAAAATAATTAATTTAATCTATCTATCTATACATATTAAAATGAATTGCTATTTTCCTTGGCCATGTCATCACGGGTGAATGGGTTGACTAATTCGCTATTTTTTGTTGTGTTTGGTGTGTTCTGTCAGGAGAAGGTTCTTAGAAAACTTAACGACCATTTTAACTTTTCAAATGTCACCTTATGGCGTAACTGGTTGTTTGACATAACTATCAGCGATTTTCAGAATTCGGTCTGTAAATAGTTTAACCGAGATGTATCGGTCGGAATTATATCGATATATAATATTACTAATTTATCACTTCTTAGTGCAAATTTCACAATCCATTCAATTATACAGTGTTTGTGCATCTCGATAAGTAAAGAGCAATCGCTCTTAATGTTAAAAGTTTAATATGGAATTTTGGGAAGTTTTGACAGACTGTTATGATTGACTAACACAAGGTATACATACACACATACAGAGAAAAAATATATTATAAGGTAGCCATCAGTAGTTGAATATTTATTATAGTAAAATTATAGGGTGGAGTAGCATAATTGTTAAATAAGGTGGATAAAAAATGTTAAAATAATATGGGGATGGATTCTACTCTGTTCTAGAATTTACAGGAGGCAGCTAACAAATTTATGGTTGTCTGTAGTCAGTCGTATATATAGGCTGGTTGTTACATAAGGTGGAGTGGAATTATAGTTATTCAGGGTTTTCAAAAAAAAGTTTAAAAAAAGGTTACATGGCGTTGTCCAGAAACCGTTCCATATACAGAGTGGTTGAAATATTGATCGGGGTAGAATTATAGTTATACCAGATAGTTAAAAAAATGTATAATCCATAAGCAGTTACGTAAACACAGTGGTTTATTATGCAGTGTAATTAATACAAAGTGTTTTAATAAAATAGAATTGAATTTGAACTGATTTATTTCGTCTTGGAAACAATTAGTTTACAGAGCAAATTACCGCTTCTAAAACTGTCATTCGGTTGCATATTTTAAATAAACCATTCATAAAAATTATTTGAGTTTTTTATTTCTTACTATTAATTTACACAGTTTTAAGTTCATATTTAACATATTTAAGCTTATAGTATACAGATATATCCAAACGTTATTCAGAGGTTAAGTTGTGTTTACTGTATTCGTGATGGCGTCAGGTATTTTAATGATTTCTTTCATATAATGTCATCACACAAATTAAATGAATATGTATCACTCTGTAATGTTGGGGATTTCGATGTTACATGGTCCTGGTCTATTAAGTTTATAAAGGTTATACATACAAAATAAAAAATAATTTGGTCAAGTGCGAGTTGGACTCGCATACTAAGGGTTCCGTACCACCGTCAAGATTCTAATATTAGAGTTTCAGACAAGCAGGGAATGAGTGCATTTCCTTATATTTACCCTAATATATTTTAAAGGAAGCGTTTTAAATTTATAAAAAATATACACTTTGATTTTCCACACATAGACTTTTTATTTTATCTGCTTCAGGATTCGCTTGACTTTTATAAGAATATATATGTATTTAATTTTCTAATTTGGCCCCCAAAAATTAACGTTAGAGTTTTATTTTACTAATAAACTTTCAGGGAAGCCTTCTATATTCTACTGTCTGAATTTTGAGGCTCTGTAGATTGGAAAATAAAGGGCAAAATAGGTTAAGTTTTAAATTATAAATTATTAAATGTGTTATTCAAATTATTTAAAAATACAAATAAAATATATTTTTTTAAATTTAAATAGTGTAGTTTCTGTAGTGGGAATTAAGTCGATGTTTAATATTTTTGTTAATATCTTTTAAACAAATGATTTAAAAATATGATATATTTGTAATTCACATAATGAGCCTTTTTTCTGATATATTACATGATGCGTTTGAAAATTGAATTTTTATTTTTTATTTAATTGTATAATTTGTCCCTAAAATTACTATGGGTTTTTTTTTCAAGTGAGCCCCAGTACCCCTAATTATTTTCAAAATTTTAAATAGTATGGTTTTGGAAATAAAGCGAGAAATGAGAATTTTTTATATCTTTATGTTAATATCTTGTAAACAATTAATTTTAAAAATATGAAAAATATATATTTTTTTCTTCATGATGAGCCCTTTCATTTGATGTATTGCATGATGCGTTAAAAAATATTTTTTATTTTCCGTTGAATTCTATAATTTGGTCCCCAATATTAATATTATCGATTTCCTCGTATTTTTCCTGTAAAAAAATTATGTCTTATAGTTTGGGGAATAAAGGGGGAATGGGTAATTTTTTTAAATATATTTTTTAATATATTTTAAAATATTCATTTAAAAAAAATAATAATATATATTTATATTCTTCATAATGAGCCCTGTGATATGATCCGTTAGAAACAATTATAATTATTTATTTTTCATTTAATTCTATAATTTGTCCCCCAAAATGAATATTAGGGGTTTCTCCTTATTTTTCCAGTGAAGTTCAGGTAAGGGGCTATATGTATATATTTTTTCAAAATTTTACATCTTATGGTTTCGGAGATAAGGGGGAGGGGAATGCGTAAAATTTTTTATAATTTTGTTAATATCTTTTAATTAATTTATTTTAAAATTACGAAAACAATGTATTTGTTTTCGTCATAATGAGCCCTTTAATTTGATATATAACATGATGGGTTAGAAACAATTTTAATTTTATATTTTCCATTTAATTCTGTAATTTGCTCCTCAAAATTAAAAATAGATATGTCTCCTTATTTTTCCAGTAAGTTCAGGTAAGGGGCTACATGTCTATTTTTTTCAAAATTTACAGCTTACGGTTTCGGAGATAAGGGGGGGGATGGGTAAATTTTTTTATATTTTTGTTAATATCTTTTAATTAATTTATTTAAAAATTATGAAAAAAATATATTTGTTTCCGTCATAATGAGCCCTTTCTATTGATATAAAACATGATTGGTTAGAAACAATTTTAATTTTATATTTTCCATTTAATTCTGTAATTTGCCCCCCAAAATTAAAAGTAGAGATTTCTCCTTATTTTTCCAGTACAGTTCAGGTCTATACCTCTAATTGTTTTCAAAACTTTACGTTTTATAGTTGCGGAGATAAGGGGGAGGATGGGTACATTTTGGTATATTTTCATTAATATCTTTTTAACTATTTTTTTAGATATGAAAAAAATATATTAGTGTTCCTCAGAATGGGACATTTCATTTGATGTATTACATGATGCGTTTGAAAAAAAAATTAAATTTTCATTTAATTCTATAATTTGCCCCCAATATTAATATTAATGGTTTCTCCTTATTTTTCCTGTAAAGTTTGGGCAACGTTCTTTATTTCCTATTTTTTTCAAAATTTTAGGCTCCGTATTATGATTTTTTTAGTTTTTACCCCCAGAAGTGCCCCCAAAATCAAAATTTCTTCTTTTACGATACGTACTCCCGATTGGGTCACCAAACTATACATCGATACCAAATTTCAACCTTTTCCTTCCAGTAGTTTAGGAGAAAATTGCTGTTATATGACAGGGGCAGAAATCCGGAGTGATATTATAAGGGTATCCATATATTGTATATACGGAACCCTAATAAAGGACAAAAAATTACTCGAGTTAAAAAAAGTAAATGTTGAAAATAAAACATTTTTTTGAAATATAATCCACTTCCAAGCATAACTAAAAAGTTGGAAATAGTTATAAGAAAATATAACTGTAGACAATAAGTAACATATTCAATGTTTTTAGGTACCTGCTCAACTGATTTTGCTGAATCCTTTTTTTTGTAGTTATAGTTATTTTATCTCCCTAAATTTCTACCATGTTGGATAACACAATTACTCTATTCGTTCCACAGCAATCAGTTTAACATTTAATCAAAATTTGGAAGCAGCTGCATATATACAATGTGGTTGAAATAACGGGGAGTGGAATTAGTTATACGGGGTGGTCCAAAAAAGTTATATTGAGTGGGCCATAAACAGTTGCATATACCAGGTGGTTTATAAACGGGCGGAGTGGAATCATATTTATATAGGGTGGATAACAAAATGATATATCGTTTGGCTCATAAGTAGTTGCATTTACAATATGGTTGAAATAAGGGTAGAATATTTAAACAGGGTGGATAAATTTTTTTAGAAACAAATGGGTTGCGTAGGCAGTTAGGAATTATGTTCTTGAGTTATTATAGTTATGAAATGGGTTGAAAAAATGTTAGAAGAAGTTGTTTATACAGGGTGGTTGAAATATGAGATCGAATGGAATTATAGTTTATAGGGCGGTTAAAAAATATTTTATATGAAGTAGAATTTTAAAGGATACAGCGTGGTACAAAAATGTTATATGGGGTGGCAAATAAGTAGTTGCATATACATGGCTGTGGAAAGAAATATAGGGTGAAGTAAAATTATAATTATACAAGTTATAGTTACACCGTGTGCCGTGTGATTCAAACAAGTTTAGAAAAAGTTCCAAATGAAGGGTTCTTTAAATGAAGTGTGGAGAGAAATTATACTTTATAATGTGGTTAAAAAAATATGAGGAAAAATTGTGTAATAGCGTGGCTCATAATCCGTTGCACATATAGTTATACAGTGTCATTAAATTAAAACAATGTTAGATAAAGTTGCATACACGGGTGGTTGAAATATAAGGTGGAGACAAATTATACTCTCCAGGGTGGTTAAAAATGTTTATATAGTAGTCCATAAGCAGTTGCGTAGATAAGATAGTGAGTGGAGTAGAGTTATAGTAAAGTGTTTAAAAAAATTTATATTTGGTGGCCCCTATGCAAATGAATACACAGGGTGGTATTTTGTAGAGTAAAATTATGCTTAGACAGTATTGTTCAAAAATAAGTTATAATGTTTGACTGATTAACAGCAGTATATACAAGATGGTTTTAATGTAGATGGAAGTAGTGTTATAGTTAGGTTCCAAAAAAATGACTAAAATTGTTATATTGGGTGGCCAAAAAGCAATTGCAGTTTGGGTGAGTGTTTAAATAAAGGTTTAATGTTAGAGTACCAAACTGTGTTTTTACATTTGTGTCACACCAAGGGTTACACAGGCATTTGTATTAGAGTGGATCGAACAGTTTAAAAAAATTATATAGGGCATGAACACATGCATCCTACTATATGGAATACCTGAAACATGGGAGATTATAGTTTTAGAGTGTGATTAACATAATGTTAGAAAAAGTTGCATATAAAGGGTGATTAATTGTACTTCACAAGGTGGCTCAAAAAATATCAGAAATAATCATAAGCACTTGCAGTTTGGGTAAAATATATTCGGGATTGGGGGATTTATAGTTAACTAGGGTGTTTCAATATATTTGGAAAAATTGTTATATAGGATTATCCATATATTTCATAAGTTATTTCTTTTTGCATAGACTTGTACATTCCGGACGCGGGTGAAACCGCGGGTTACGGGTAGTAATACAATAAAATTTTTATTTCACATCGCAAGTACAAGTAAATACCTATCTTAACTTAACGTTCCAATTGTCAAGTAAGTTATAGTGCTCAATGTACCTAATGAGTAACATCATAATAAACCTGAAATAATCAATTCTTATCAATAACATTGTTATTTTTAAACTATTTTCGCTTTTCATTGTCAAACGCATTCGCAAAAAATTCGCCTATATAACCTCGAATCCGAATGCGATTATTTTTGACATCCCTAATACCTACAATTTACATAAGAAAATATTATAATCCCATTAGGTAAATAGTTCAGAATATCAATAATTAACAAGCTTTCTTATTATGTCAATTCCACCCTTGTTTTGTAAGTTAATTAAAAGCAATGATCGTTATTTTTCCACTATTATTATGTATTATACCTTATTATAAAAAGTATATTGTTCCATTTTAGAGACTATAACAAATACAAAGGTTTAACTTCAACAAAACCTTAGTTTTTAATACATCTTATACATAAATTCTATCAACTAATCTTACTTGAAACTATAAAATGAGAAAATAAGTAAAAGAAGTAAACTATCAGATATCCAGCGATGCATAGAGGCATCCCAGCAGCAACGGCATTTCCTTCGTTGTGTGCGTTTCTCAGCTCAATTTTTGGATTTGCATAGAGATGAGCGTCGTCTGATGGAGTCGTGTCACAAGGTGGCCGTGAATCAGTTTGAATGGCCCCCTTCCCGACCTGCATTCAGACAATAATGGCCCCATTTCCCCCGGCCCATCCGCCATTCTCTACGATCGGTTTATCTCTTCTGTGCTCCCATCTACAGTGGTTGTTCTCGGGTCGGTGAGGTTACTTGGTCTTCTCGTCTTTATAGTTATCCTTTTTCTTGAGAATGCTTTGCAGAAAAAGGTTTTATGATAGTATCATTTCATAAATGTATATGAAGAGAGTAAAGGGTGAAAATGATATGCTAATAAGAACGAATTTATCAAAAAACATTTGCTTATTTTCACTGTCATCTAATATTTATAATTAATCCGGTTTAATTTGTTGCTTTAAGAATTATGTAGTTATCAGGCTGTTTGATTTCTGGTTACTAGTATTTATTTTAAATTAGAAGTAGCAAATCAGCGATATGCTTGCCTGCATGCTCTGCCAGGACGACAAGGAAGCAGCTACATATTTGTCTTGGCGACTGAATAGGAGTACTATACTGTTAAATCTGTATTTGTTTTGAGCACATACAATCACCCTCCCCCCTCCCCCGAGTACGTAATAAATAAAAACGTTTTCTATTGTTATTTATTATTTTGATAAAATGGTTAACGTTTTCATCATAATAGGTATGTACTTAGAAATTTAAGCTTGCTGTGTAAGGAAAAATTATTAAAAAAATATATATTTATGAAATAAAAAAAATGAAATTAATCGCTTAAAAATAAACAAGTGCGGCAGTCATGTCAGAGTGAACGATGGAAGCAAAAAATTCTTACGGAATATACTATACTTCGAGTCTCTCGTTAACTCCGTGTCTCTGTTTCTCTTTCTTTGTGTCACTCTTAGTAATGGATATGTTTCAGTACAATTAAACTAATTGTCACTATTTTGTTACGAGTCACGTATTAATGCTAATATGTAATTTAGTTCTTGATTTAAATATAAAAAAATATTAAATTTGTTGGATTATAATAATTCAAACGTATTTTACCTATTTAATATTCTGGCAATATATAACAAGCTTACTTTAATTATAAACATTAAATTGTGGGAATATTATTTACGTAGATATTTTTTAAATATTGTTACAAACTCCGTGGCTTCAATTATAAAATTTTTACACTCACTATAAAAGTCTTTATTTTACCAAAACAAACACAATACTTATTCAATACAACAACAGTTATTAATATCACACCGTTGTGCTTACGATGTCAGCCACTAAACTTCTGTCTCTTTCCCATAATCGCAATCGCTTGTATAATCATCGCCCGTTTGAGAATTTGCTTGTCACTTCTGGTAGCCAGCGAGTGTGGTCTCCCATTCCTGAATAAACCAAACACCCTGTTTTTGCCATCAATCAAATTGTTCAGTAATCCCGTTCTTGTTCGCAAGTTTGTTTTTATTTAAGATGAATAATTACTAGAAGGTTTCACCATCCTAGGCTGATGTGAGCTTTGAAAACTTGCTTTTACTCATTTGGGGACTGTATAGACAGTCCTTGCCTCTCTCTTGAAACCTGACAGAATTTGCTTTGAGATCCTGGCGGGTTTTTATCCGATGGTTGGTGGCCATCTGCGTTCGGGCTAGTTCGTTTATGGCTAGCATATTCTGTCGGAGTTGGTCGGCATAGTTGTTAACTTCTTGGAGCGGTTCTGCTTGTAGGCCAAAGGCCAATTCACAAGGTAGTTTCAGCTCGTTTCCGAGTAGTACTCTAGCTGGAGTCAGTTGTGCTGTTGTGTACGGCTGAGCAATAGGCCAACAGGAATAGGATAATATGTTCCTACAAACTGTTGAATTTTTCCACCATTTCTTCCGATTGTGGATGCTAAGGTGTAGTTCTCGTTTTCTTGATTTCCAATATCGCGCTAATCTGGATACATTGGATTCAAAGTCGAAGTCGAAATGTAACTCCAAAGTGACACCAAAAGTGCTGAATATTTCTTCCATCAGCATTCTGGCCAATATGGCTGCACAACTATCACATATCCGGCACCAGGGTCTGACGTCTTCGAAGGAATTTACCTAGTAGTACCGTTGTCGAATTTTTATTTTTATTCATGCCTACATGATCTCCGATAATCTCATTATGTTCTTTGGTCAGGACGGCGGGTACCTTTTTCTTTGGGACTACCTGTTGGGACTTGGTTTCTCTTGATTGATTTCCCAAATTCTCTTTAACATGCCATTCTCTACTTTTAGAGAGTCCCATTGGGCTCATAAAGATTTCAGGACTCTTGACTACCTCGTTCCATCATGGCCAGGATACTCCTTTCTTCTTGAGTGATAAGACTGATTCAATTTCTGAGTCGGACATATGGTTCTATATACTTTCCGTTGCCCAGTCTTCATTCATCTGCACATGAATCAGTCGAACAGAACTACCCTCTCGCTGTTCTGTCTTCAGGCAATATCAGCATTCTGCTCTACAGGGTCTTCTTGATAAGGCATCGGCCTTCAGGGTCTTCATGTCCAATAGCCAATTAAGTGCGGCATGATCGGTTCTGAGTAGGACATAGCGACCATAGAGATATTTGTGGAAATGACTTACAGCACTGATTATTGCAAGACGTTTCTGATGACACAATAATTCCTTGCCAGTTTCCAAAATCCACGCCTGTTGTACTCGATCACTCTCTTCATCATCTTCAACCTGTGTTGCTGGCGTCGGTGTCTAAGAAGAACATGCCGGACAAAGTGCCGACTTCGCTCATCTGAATGATGTTTCACAATTCTGATTCCAACGGAAGGTTTCATTTTCAGTGGTCTGCCAGAGCGCAGAGATGCAGCAATGGTGGCTCATCCCTCAACAAATTGCCTGTAGAACCCCAAATGACATCGTAGTTCATATTTGTTTCGGGACCGGTCAATCACGAATGGCTTCTATCTTGTCTTCGTTTGTGCGGATTCCTGAATCGGAAACGACGTGGCCCAAAAACTCCACCACTTTTTGGAATATGGGACACATCGAATGTGTGACTCATAACCAGAATGTCGTCGAGGTATACTAAGCATGTCCTACATGTGAATCCGCTCAATACATACTCCATTACATAACCCAATCGGCATGAAAGTGAAATGAAACAGCCATTTACTGATGGAGAACACTCACTTTTCTCTGCCGTTTTCTTGTAGTCAAACTTGCTAATGTCCACTCTAGTATGGAGATTTCATGCACCCATGCTGGTGTGGTCAGTGTCGTGGACTCGGGGGAGTTGATCATTGTCTTTCTTCGTAGCATTTTAAAATTTTCTGTGATCCACGCAAAATCGGTTGAGCGTTTCCGGTATCTATTCTGTGCTGGGTGATGTTTGTACATGTCCGATGTCTGTTACGCTTCTTCACAATTTATGATGGTGTATACTGGCTCGAAACAAGCTATTTCTTGACCATTGGCAATTCGTATGTCGTTGTAGGACATATTCAGGATACTATTTGGTATGTTTCGTCCGGTTTTAACTATAGCCCGTCCAACTAAGTAGTCATGAGCTGAATGTACGAGCTCCTCATTCCAACGCAACTCCGAGGATTTCTTTCTAGCTGCCTAAGAATGATCCGATCGACAGGATATTCTGGTTGAGGATTTTGCTACAATTTTTTGGAAGTCGCTGACTTGTTGACTGGCCATGTCTATACAAATTCCATATTTAGGAATCGAAATACATCGTATCTCAGGTCGAACGTGAACCCATGTTGGCTTATTAAGTCCATACGCAGTATAAAATCGTCCTCAATCTTCGTTACTAGGACTCTATGCCGGATTCTCTTGTCCCCTATCTGTAGCACTACATATACTGAATTAATATGAACTCGTATGTGATTGTTCTTGGCTGGATGTTGTTAATTGATCTGAGTTTCGATGACCTCAAAACTCTAGACCTGGTAATTGACGCTAGTGTCAAAGTTGATTGCTCGACCATTGATGGTGCACTTGATGCATATGTCGAAAAAATTCCAAAATGCATAGTGTTCCTGGAGGTCGTATACTTGCGTTGGCCAACTCTGTCTGGTCACCTCACTCGCCACTCATGTTGGAAGTGTCCTGTCCATCCACAACAACGGTAACATGCTCTACTGGCGTCAGTTTATTGTGAGCGTTCCAGTAGCGATGGTTCTGGTTCTTCCTGGCTGAAGGATATATAAAATAACGCTTCAATTAAATTCGACTGTTTTTCATCCATGGCAGTGATAAGCTTTTGCTGTTCATCTTTCATGATGATTACAAGATTTTCTTTTACGTTTGTCATCAAAATCTAGCAAAAACTTTGTTAGATTTCTTCTCGAATTTGTTTATTATGATATCGTCATCTCTTTGGTTATTAAGAAATATTGATATTGTTATAAAACATATTAAGCATAGTTGCATCTTTTGTCATCTTTTACGTTTTACATATTGTTATATATTTCGTTGGTTCAATTTAAAATTATACAACTAATATTCACTTTCACTTTTCTAGAACTTTTATGTACATCAAATTATACAGAACAACTGATTCAAATCACAATAACAATTTTACATATAAGCTCTTCGCTGTACTAACTCGCGATCGTGGGCTGCTTCCTTTTAAAACCAGCATCGAAAATTCTCGTAAAATCAATCATCAATTCTTCAGCTGCCGAGCCATTTCGAGAACATTTTTTTCCTCAAAGCGATCGGTGTCGTACTGAAATGAAACAGGGTGGGCTTAGGTAAAGTTCGTAACAATATTTTATGCTTTTTAATTAATTTCAAGCAGATGTGTTTGTTACCATTTTCAGAGCACCCTGCCATGCAACGTCAATCTACTCGGACGTAATTTTGCAATTATATAAAAAACTTATTAGTAGTACATTACAAGTGTTATATTCAAAATTCAAATAAAGCAGGTTTTAAAAAATAGAAAAGTTTTTAAAAACATATAATAAGTCAACGACTTATTATTAGTGGTGCAGTCATTAGAATTAAGTTATCCTTGTTATCAGCATTTGGATAATTTCCTTAGAGCCTTTTCTTATCAACCATTTGTAGTTGAAAAGGAATTTAATTTTATTTCATCTTCTAATAGAATCAAACGAGGACTAATCAATGCATTAGGCAGTATAATCAAAAGTATTTCAGGAAATCTAGACGCTAAAGATGCTGCTCAATATGACAAAGCAATATCTGATTTAGAAATAATAAAATTGAATTTGTAGAAACTTTGACCCGCCAAATTTCACTAACTACACAAATAATTGATAGTTTTAACTTCGATTAAGAATAATAAATGCTGAACTTAATAAAATAAGATGAGATTTTAATAAATTTATTTTTGGACTTAATCGATCAGTTAAATTTATCTGCAAATATGATTCTTCAAATCTTAACACATCTAGAAAACGCTATAACGTTGCAAGATTGGGTACTTTTTATAGTAGTACATTAAAGATCAATGAGTTGAACTCAATGATAGAATCTACAATTAAATATTATGGAGCCGATAATTTAATATTTTCACCAAAGATGAAAATATAGATAGATACGTCCGGCTCCTCCCACATTACGTAGCTTTCTACGGATACATTTAACAAACCGACGTATCCTGTATCGTTTTATGAAAGGAAGAACCATAGAACAAGAAAATGAATTTCCATTTACAAACCAGATCTTTCTTGTACAGCGATATAAATGAAACTAAAACTAAAAATAACCGTATGAGTAAACGTTTCGTCTTACGATTACGGATACGAATACATATTATGTAGTGCTTGCCCTATTAAATAAAAATACCTGCCTATCATAAATACAGAAGACTTGAGGAGCTAAAGAGCAAAATAAGTAGGTCAAAAGTAAAATAGAAAAAGAAAAAAACATAAGACCGGAATGTACTTGAAGAGCATAGATGAGTATTGGAGGTATAAGGTCACGAGCCAGACTTTAGTATTGGTCTTAGTCTTCCATATCAGATCTTGCAAATTCTTTGGATCTTGGCTTTGTCTTGCACACTTAATCTCGGCGTTGTTCTTGGAATTGATCTCTCTAATATTAATACTTACCTAATCTTTTATTTGAGCAACATAACTGAAAGAGTCAAAACTGAAAGCTATTAGAGATAAAAAATTGGGTTTTCAATTGATTTTTTTTAGTAAAACTAATTTACAAATTGTTTTTAATAAATTATATTTTTCATCTTTAAACTGTAAAGATTTTTCATTAGACCAAAATTACAAATAAACATTTTAATTACTATCTATTTAAATTTATTAAAAATTAAATGAAATAAATAGAATTCTAGATCCAAAACTATCATCTATTGTGCTTTTAGGGCAGCCGCAAAATAAGGCACAGCTTCGTGACGTGACTAACGGTCAATCACGGCGAATTTTTACGAATAGAGTGAATCACGACGACGAACATCGCAAAACAGACCCCAGTTTCATTGTGCCAAGTATAGCGGTTTCTGCTTGTCTTGATGATTTGGTTTCAGAATCGGAGTCCTCGAATCTCGGAGAGTCTTCGTGGCTTGTATCATACAAAACTTGACGGATTTGCAATTCCTCAATTAATTTTTCTTCCATGTTTTAATAGTATTGAACACACTCACGGTGACAAACTGTGGCATAAATACAGCGTTCGGCAGGTCACCGTGAGCAT
Source organism: Octodonta nipae (assembly GCA_034190945.1). Classification (NCBI taxonomy): domain Eukaryota; kingdom Metazoa; phylum Arthropoda; class Insecta; order Coleoptera; family Chrysomelidae; genus Octodonta; species Octodonta nipae. The sequence goes on along the minus strand of CM067217.1, from coordinate 65,597,682 downwards.
TATCTGGGTCACGTCACTCTACGTTGCCAGATATCGCAGTCGCATATAATGACATGGTTTACAAATTCTCGTCGTGACTCACCCTGCGTCTCGTCACGAAGCTGCGACTCATTTTGCGGCTGGGTTAAAAATGATACACAATTCCAAGAACGTTTAAATGTAGAAGTATTAAAAACAATTAACTAATGTTAATGTGTTGACCCGCTGGTTGAATGTAAATTGTTCAATATACTTTTTCGAATTTTAAATATTCCAGGAATAAAAAAATCATATTTCCCAGTTCGACAAAACTTTTATATTTATAAAATGAAAATAATTTGAATTAATATGAAATGTTTATTATGAAATCCTGCATTATCTACGTATCTACATCTACTACTTCATCAAACTTGATTGTTGCTTGGGGCCGATTTCAAAAATATAATAGATAGCTAGATAATTAATTTTCACCTTTAATTTTTAACCGACTTCCAAAAAGGAGGAGGTTATCAATTCGTCGCGTATTTTTTCGTTTTTTTTTTGTATGTATGTTACCTGATTTCTTCTCCTGTGGTGCACCGTATTGAACGAATATGGTCTTGTTTAATAGAGTATATATCCGGATTGGTGAAACTTCAAATTTTGGAAAATAATTCTATTGGTAAAGTGATAAAATTTGTGAATGAACACATGCGTGCATGGAAATCGACCAATATCCCTAATATTTTAGTCAATTTTTCGATAACTCCTTATGGATGTGTATAGTTTTTTAACGTTTAATCTATTAAGGAAGATCCTTAGGTGATCTCATATACTTTTCTGCGACGTTCAACTTGCAGTTTTCCAGAAAATCGCCAAAAAATCCAAAATTCTTATCAAAAATTTCATCGAAATGACATAAGGGACATTTCCTCATAAATATTTTAATTCCAACGTAATAGTGCGGTAATTTTAGGCACTGGAAGTTTTAATTGCGAATTTGAAAATTTTCTATGCACATCTCAAGCTTATAGGTAGTAAAGCATAGTATTTTCGGCTCCTTAAATTAATGAGTACCAAGCTCGTTTTGTTTGTATACCAGGTAAATACCCATTTAAATGCAAATTTTTCCATTTTGTGAAGACGGTACTTTTGGTTGTTACATTCTCCTGGCCTAATAGAAAATTCAGTGACAACACATGTCAAACTTTAAACTGTTACTTGGTGGCTTATAGACAGGGTGTTTGGTTATAGCAAACAAAATCACAAAGTAAAGTGGTAGAAGGAGTTTCATTTATATGAAGATTGAAATATAGGACGGACTAGAATGATAGTGGTCCGTAGGCAGCCGTATATACAGGATGGTTGGAATATAGGGTGGACTGGACGTTTGGTGGTATAAAAATGTTGAAAAAAATGTGAAACTAAAATTATATAGGGTTATTAAAAAACTGTTATATGATGTGGACATAAGCAAATCATATACAGGATGGTTGAAATATATGCTGGAGTTGAATTATATTTATACAGTGTGATTATCTAGTTATACAGTCAGTCAACGCGTACTAGTACATTTTGTTCGTAAAGATTTACCTGTCAATTTAAATGATAAAGTATCATTGTGTAATGTTGAGGCTTTCGATGTTACCTGGTTCTGTCTATTAAGGTTATACAAACAAAATAAAAAATAAAGAATGAAAACTACCTGAGTTCAAAAAAAACTAAAAAGTTGAAAATAAAACATTTAAAAAAAATATATAACCGACTTCTACCTATAACTAAAAAGCTAAAAATAATTATAACAAAATACAACTCTAGCAAATAAATAATACATTCAATGTTGTTAGGTACCTACCCAGGAAGTAAAAAATGTTAACATTATAAAAAATAAAGAATGAAAACTACCTGAGTTAAAAAAAAACTAAAAAGTTGAAAATAAAACATTTTAAAAAAATATAACCGACTTCTACCTATAACTAAAAAGCTAAAAATAATTATAACAAAATACAACTCTAGCAAATAAATAATACATTCAATGTTGTTAGGTACCTACCCAGGAAGTAAAAAATGTTAACATTAAAAGGTGCTCATTCTGTACAAATTAATTACCTACCAATCTAGTATATTTTTGAAGTCGGTGACAAGTAAATCTAAAATCCTTCATTGCGTACTTATCTACTAATTCATCAAACTTGATTGTTGCTTGGCACCGACTTCAAAAATATACTAGATTGGTAGGTAATTAATTTGTACAGAATGAGCACCTTTTAATGTTTACATTTTTTACTTCCTGGGTAGGTACCTAACAACATTGAATGTATTATTTATTTGCTAGAGTTGTATTTTGTTATAATTATTTTTAGCTTTTTAGTTAAAGGTAGAAGTCGGTTATATTAAAAAAAAATGTTTTTTTACTTTGTGTTTAGGTACCTCACAACAGGGAATGCGCTATTTATCGTATATTGTTATGCTTTGTTAATGATTTTCAACATTTTAGTTCTACTTTGAAGTCGGTTAATTATTTTTGAAAAAAATGTTTTATTGACAAGCTTTTAGTTCTTTTAGAACTATTTTTTAATGTTTTATTTTCAGGTTTTGAGTTGTATTTTGAACTTGAATTAAATATTGTTATAAACTCCGTAGGTTCAATTAATTAAAAACTAATATTGACTGCACTTTCTACACATAAAACATCAAATATCTCCAACAGCTTATTCTATACAATAATATCGAAACCACAATAATAGATAAGCTTAACGCACTAAACTAACTAACTCTATTGAAATTAATATTCCTTTATATAGCGTACGAAGAATTTTCTGGTCGTTCTACCTTTGTTCTCACAGCGTCCAGATTCACAGTTTTTTTTCCATCCGAACCTTCTAGTTCTTCTTTTTTTACTATCCCAGCGGTTGATGTTTAATTGGGATGAATAATGCTTTACGTTATTTTAGGCAACGACGGAGTGAGATAAATTTTATAACACTATGTTTAATTAAATTAATTACTATTTGCTATTTTATCAGCTTACTTTATGATTTCGTTTGTTATGCTAAAGACACTGTATATGATCGCACCGAATAGCAATTTAGATCCTGGCATGTGTTATTACTAAATTTTGTATTAGGTATATGGACACGAAATCGAATAGAAAGTATCGATTTTTTACTCATGAGTAGTATCCAAAAAAAGTCCCGAACTCGTAAATGTATCGAATCAAAAGTATCCATACTTCATTGTATTGTATCGCGTACTTTTCTTAGAGCCTAATGTCCACTCAACTAGACAACATGACTCAAACCTCCTTATGATATATCTTACGTTAAACAAACAACATTCATGATACGGCCATTTCCTGTTAATTTCATTGATAACTAGATAACTACTAGAAAACTCAATGAACATAACAGGAAATGGTTGTAACATGCATGTTGTTTAACATAAGAGAGATACATCATACGGGGAAACGTCAGTCAGTAACGTAAGTTCAGCTTTAGTAGTAGACTAGCCAGGTGCTTCGCTCCAGATGGCAAAATTATTCCGATTCGTTTTATTGCTGATTCCTATGTAAAAAGTCTTCAAAAACAAATTGCCGGGGTAAGCTGGTCGAGAAATTGTTTAAACATTTCTTTGTGTCATTCCGAACAAAAAAGGTTTCTTGTGATTTTTTCTCGAAAGTTGATCGTTTTTGAGTTATAAGCGATTGAATTAGTTGGAAAAAAACTCCAAGATGACCATTTTCAAAACTCGTATAAAAATCATCATTTTTGAATCCACAAAAAGCCAAATGACAGTTTTAACATTCCTCCACATCTCGCAGACTTTTTGGAATTTCATTGCAAAGCTTTTGTTTTCAAATGTTTACTAGCTGTTACCCGCGGTCTCACGAGTGTATGGAATGTGCAATTCTTTGCAAAAAGAAATAGCTTATGAAACATATGGGTTATCCTATATAACAATTTTTTGTAACTTTTTTGAACTATAAATCCCTCAATCCCGAATACATTTCCCCAAACTGCAAGTGCTTATGGGAACACCCTTTATAACAATTTTATTCAACAGTTTTTTGCACTTGTATAACTGTAACTGTACTTCACCCTATAGTGCAACCATCCTGTATAAGCAGCAGTTTATTTGTCTTCCAATATAACATTTTTTAAACACCTAACTATAACTCTACCCCACCCTATATTCACCTATGCAATTGCTTATGATCTATGCTATATAACAATTATTTCTGATAATTTTTGACCCATCTTGTAAAGTATAATTTCCCTCCACTCTATACTTTAGCGTCCCTCTATATACAACTTTTATAAAATTCTGTTAAACACACTGTATAACTATAATTTTGCTTCGCCCCAATATTTCAGGTATTCCAACTGTTCATGGTATACACTATATAACACCCTGGAAAGCTATAATATATCTCCGATCTCGATTCCAACCACCATGTATATACAACTACTTGTTAACCGCCCCAATATAACTTTTCTTGTACCCCAAAATGTAACTACTTATTGGCCACCTTACATAACAATTTTATTCAACATTTTTTTAACGGCCTTGTATAACTGTGACTCTACTTCCATCTATATTTAAACCGTCCTGTATATACTGCTACCAATTAGTTAACTATAATAACCAGTTTTTGTACCATGCTGTATTACCATAATTTTACTCTACAAAATATTTCTACCAGCCTGTATATGCATGTGCTTAGAGGCCACCAAATATTACATATTATAAAAACTTAACTATAACTTTGTTCCACTCTATATTGCATTTATCTTATCTATGCAACTGCTTATAGACTACGTTAGAACCATTTTTCAGATATTTTTTTGAACCACCCTAGAAAGTATAATTTCTTTCCGACTTATATTTCAACAACCCCTTATATGCAACTTTTTCTAACAATGTTCTAACCAAACTGTATAAATATAATTTTACTTCGTCCCATGTTTCCGATATTCCATATTCATGTTTTATCCTACAAAAATTATCGAACATTTTTTAATCCACCTTGTTTAACTATAATTTTACTCCACCCTCTATTTCAACCACATATTATATGCAACTACTTATCGGCTACTTAGTATAACATTTTTGTAGGACACTGTATAACTATAAACCTACATACCCTGGGAGTACCCTACGCAGTAGGGTTCCTAAACCCAAAATCCCAAACCACATACCCTGGGCACAGCGTTCCTCTGGCCCAGCATGATCTCCGCTTCCATCACATAGACCTTTGGCAGTACTCATGAATCTAAGCTTCTACACCCTCACACCTTAGGTGAAATGAGACAGTATTAGCGTTTGCAAGGTTAGGTTTAATACTAAGCTCCATTTGCTTTTTTATCCTCTTTGTAACGAGCAGAGTGGGCTTGGATGTGAAAGAAAGCTGACATTGCTAACTTATCTCCTGTTCTTTGTTCGAAGTGTGTCTCTTGCTCCTCATGTGGGACGCTCGAAGTGCTCGCCACACTCACACTGCCACACTCACCCTTAATAATCCCCGTTTTCTAATTACGACGCACAGAGAAACACGGTGCGTACCTTAGAACATAAAAATTGAAGATGCCTGTACAGCAAAGCACACTGTGCTTGTGTAAATGGCGATAAATGGAACGTGCTTTAGTTCTTCAAATACATTACAAATGTCATTAATGAAAAAAGTTATCACAAAATAGGGAAACAAAGCACATTTAGATAAACTACTGCGCTTTTAAATTTATTTGCCGCTTCATTATAAATAACTTTTTTTGCAAAATCACTGAAATAGACAATGTGGTGTTGTCAGTTGACTGTATATCACCTCACTCTATGGCTAGTATGGCTATATATATATATATATATATATATATATATATATATATATATATATATATATATTAGTCTATGACTACTTGCACATCCGATACACACAAATTTTTCTTGTGCGTCTCTGTGTGCACACGGTGTCATGCTGGAGTACTAATGGAACAGTGAAGACTGGCGCACTGTGTCACACAGTGCGCCTGTGTGTGTAATTGGAAAGCAACCACCACAGATCATACAAAGCGAAGCCACCACGTGGCCACCACACAGTGTGCTATGCTGTGTAGGCACAGAGTACGCACTGTGCCTCTCTGTGCGTCCTAATTGGAAAACGGCCAATGCCAGCCTAGTTTTAAAGTTTTGGGTTGTTAGGGTTATTCATCTTAGGGGTTGATTTTGTTGAATTTTACCATTTTTCAGCTATTTTTGAGGCTAGAAAAGAGCTAGAAGAGTGATGGGACCAAACGAGTTTCAGCGACCCAAATAACATATCCATACTATTTTGTTTATTTTGGCCGATGAGACTTTTCGTTGATTGTTTTTTTGTGGTCTTGTGTAGTTAAAACGTACACAAACAAAATGACCTTGGTACTCCTGACTTAAACCAACAATATGTTGAATAATATTAATTATATTAAACTGTAGTACCTATATGCTTACGACGCACCTAGAAAATTAAATGGCGATTAAAAAGTTCAGTGTCTACAGTTGCCGGGCTTTTTCTGGGGAGGGGGAAATCTTAAATCCTTTTAAGATGTTAGCTAACCCATAGATTTATTAGAAAAAGACTAACGCGATGTTAGCAAATTAGCAAATATAATTTATCATCATTCAACTTTTAAATTCAAGCAGCAGATGGAAACCGATTTAAATATTTAATATCTAATAAACTTTCTTTCCTAAAATATTATTTTTCTGGTAGAAAGTAAAAAATATGGTTGTAATTCATTTCATATTAGAATGTTAAAAACTGTTGTTTAAAATTACAGTGAACGTTACAAGTTAGTTACTGTAATATACATCTATTATTAAAATATGTAATATATTGTTATTACAAATTTGTTTGATATCTACATTAAATAAATATTTAGGTTTGCTGTTTTAAAAATATTGTATATACACCCAGTAAGTTCCGTTAATTTCATTCTAATTAGATTACCCCTCCAGATAAAAGGGATGAGAAAACTATACACCAGGCATCAAGACACGACTGAGATGTACGTGGATTTTCTGTTTAGCTCAGACGAGAATCGACGGCATCGCATGGCATTCTAGATGCGGGTAACGACGCCGGCATAAATTCTCTCTTTAATTACCCCCCAGCTGTCAAATCGGACGATCTGACGGTTTTATGACAATTTATTGGCGAATCGGAAGAAAGGAGGGTTACCGTGCGCGCCGTTATGTCATCCTGACTGACGGACGGCTATGCATTCAAATGGGTTGCTTTAGCTCTTTAGCTAGAGCTTTCCTCTTTCTCCATGTTCCCCTTTTGTATATGTTTCCTTCTTCCCACTGTGTTTTGTGCCCCTATTAATGCTGATCGTTCTTTGCGGTTGGAGGTGAAATGACGACAGAATTGTTTGCCGTAAACTTGAAAACTTTCAAGTTTTAAATTAGGTCTTAAATTCCATGATGTATAAACGCCAGAATATATTCGTTATTATTATAAGATAAAATTTACTTATTAATCGTATATAAGTTATGAAAGCAACACATATAAAACATTATTGAACGGTATGTACATAAATGTAGTTTATGTTAAACTGCAATTTATGTTACTTTACCTTATACAAACAATATACTACTATTATTATAATTCAAGGTATATTTTGAAAATCAGAGTAATATGAGTTACTAGCTTCACACGCGTTGACGTGTTAAATTATTTGGATATACTTGAAATTGTAGTATTTCCTGCTTTTATCGTCATATTTAGACCAAAAACTACAAGTAATCGAAAGCTTTTAAACACAAACCCAACACTTAATTTAATTTTCAACTGGAACACAACCAAAATTTTCGGGTTAGACATTTTTAGTTGCTTTTAGGTAATGGTGCAGCCAATCAGTGAGGTACCTTATATAAATTCAGTCTAAGCAAAATAAAATTAGTATAAAACTTGCCTACCCATGAAAATTCAGTATCTAATTGGCGCTAATTCCAAGTTGACAATTATATGGCAGGTGTCAGATACTGTCAATTTGCTATTCAGAAATATTTTAACATTAAAATTGGCTCTAAGAATTATGAATCCCAAAAATTTTCTTGTAAGTATATGTTCGTGAACGTGATTAAACCATTTTTACTCTGAATGCGTACCAGACTACCCAAAAAATCGTAGATATTTATAAACATTCTGCATACCGTAAATGAATAAAATATTCACCAGATTCAAATCGTAAGCTATGAAATTCAAAAATCATGAAAATCATATAAGAAAAGAAACAATGTACTAATAACAATACAATCGATTCGTCATTGACCCAGTACCAACAGATTCATAATTATATTGGAATATTTCCAACGCCGTGGAACTGCCAACAGTAGCTCAGTTTTATAAAAAGTATATTAATGTCAACCAATGATTTTATTATTTTATACAGGAGTAACACAATGAAACTGCATACGTACACCCTGTATCTTAACACCCTGTATGCTTACACCCTCTACTTATAATGCTGTAGATATCTCACCCTCAATACTTACACCCAGTATAGGAAAGTTATGTAAACTTACACCCTGTATACTTACAACCTGCAGCCCACATTCTATCTATTAATACGATGTATATAGCTTTCTGTTTATGTAACCTTTAACCGACCACACTGCAAGAATAATGTAGAACTATGATCGCACCTGCAGCCTTATTCTGTAACTTGATATATTATAACTTTACGATAGAACGCAAAGTTGTTCATTATTTATGAATGGAAATCGCTTTTTCACAGCTTTTGTTTGAATTATAGTTGCATAACTTGCTATTTCGATTGGACATTAACGAGTTACAGAATCCCACCCCTGCACGGATGCAATTTCAGTAACTATGGTCTCTAAGCGAGAAGCACACATCCCACGATTTAGATAAGGCATAACTCTGATAGTATTAAAACGACATTCGTTTAACTAAATATTGTATTGTAACATTTACTTTTTGATCTTTATAATTTTGAATGGAAATAATTAAAAGAAACCATTGTATATGAAGGTGAGTTCATTACTCTCTCACTGCTAACTAACATCAAAGGGGTCTGATCTCTTAGCTCGAATTATCCCTCGGACTTTCAAAATAATCCCACGAATTAATCACCAAAAATTCCTTATTAGCTTCTAAAAGTTATTGAAACAGAAGCCCGGATTTACTGAGTTGAATGTGTAACTTCCCATGCCAATACACTGACACCATGTATACACTTATATTTTGTACCATTTAGAGCGTGTATACTACTAAAGGGCTTTACTCTATGTTCAAACATCATATTGTACATGTCCACCTTTTTAAACCGACTTCCAAAAAGGAGGAGGTACGGTTTTTTAGATAATCAGAAAAAAAACTAAAAAGGGACTAGATATCAGCGATTTTCATTGAATCTTCACTGTTTTCTCTAAAAGTGCTCACGCAATTTCAATAGTATAAATTGTATTTGTACATTTTTCTATAACGCAAAACATACCACTTTGCTGAAAATCGGAAAAGTATATGCAAAAAAAACTGTAAACATCATGGTAAATGTCAAATTTGTATCCTAAATATCTAGTTTAAATGTCATGATATGCCATGAAAGTATATCGTAGAGGGTGTTTTTAATGGTTTTCAATTTGATGCATTTGAAAGTCAGTTTCTGTTAGAGACGAAGTTATAGTCACGTAAAATGGCTGAAAATATTCCGTTAGTTTATCGAAACGAAAATTTGTTAGATATGTCGGCGAACTCTTCTATATGGTATACGGTTGTAGGTGTGTGCGGGCATGCATGTGATATTAGGTGGTACATAACCCGTTGTATACATAGGATGGCTGAAATATAAGTTGGAATTGAATTAGTTATACAGGGTGTTTCTAAAAATATTGTGTTGGGTGGCCCATAAGTAGTTGCGTATACAAGGTGGTTGAAATAAAAGTGGAGCAAAACTAGAGTTATACAGAGCGGATATTTGCGTTATAGCACGGAAATTAATTACAGTTATACAAAAGGCTTTAAAAATTGTTAGAAGTAGTTAACTATACAGGTTGGTTGAAGTATAAGTTGGAGTAGAATTACAGTTATACAGGGCGGCTTAAAAAAGTTATATAGTTTGGAACATAAGTAGTTGCTTATACAAGGTGTTTGAAGTAAGAGTAAAATTATTGTTATTCAGGGTGTATCAAAAATTTGTTATAAAAGCATAAGCAGTTAGGATATTTGATTTATAGAACGTAGGGCGGAGTATAATTATAGACATGGGTTCAAAAAATTTTAGAAGCAGTTGCATATGCCTGGTGGTTGAAATAAATGGTAGAGTAAAATTATAGTTGTATAAATGGAATACTAGACATATGGGGCGAAATAAAGCCATTGGTATACAGGAATAATTTAAACAATAGAAAAATAGAGTCAATAGAGTGGAGGGGATTTATATTTATGCAGGGTGGTTTTAAAGATTTCAGGACCGTTGTGATATTGTATTGAGTTGAATTATAGTTGTACAGGGCGATTCAGAGAATGATAGACCAATCAGTTATATATATATATATATATATATATATATATATATATATATATATATGTTATATCACACTTTCAAAATTTCTCTTTTTAAAAAAGATTTAATTTATAGTTGCACACTTATTAACTTTTAATATAAAACTTGAAAATAACAATATAATACTTTATAACAATAAAAAAACAAAATGAGTGTTAAACTAAACTAGACAGAACTGTAAGTAATAATGAATAATGAAACAAGGCAAATGTATAATTTATAAGCTAAGAACGCTGACGAAGCTGTCGCCGCGCTTGCAGTTCTCACGGATGTTCGTCTGCAGGTAACTGGAGACGACACGTGTTATGCTGACTCAGCTTGGAAACTGTCGCTAGGTTGTTTCATATAAGTCGATGGAATAACTTATATAACAACTCCCATCCATATAAAAAAGTTGATGCTACAGCATCGACTTTTAAGGGAGGTTCTGCAATTCAATATCCTCGACCGGACTAAGGAGGCTATGGAGTTTGATGATGATGATGATGGACCTGGTGGTGGTGCTGGATCGGCAGAAGGGCTGATCGTTGGAGGCTTCTGGAATTTCTTCCTGATGATGCTGATGGAAAGGAGGGCAACCACAATTGCGGTTGTTGCCATTGTGATGATCGTAAACCAGGAGGTGTGTTTCTCCAAGAATGGTTGGTCTAGGAGCTTTTCCAATTCCCTGGAGTATTGGCTAAGCTTATGGTTAGCGATATTCAGGTATTTGGCATCCAGTTCCTGTAGTCTCATGGGTTTTAACTTTGGAAGTTGACTGATGGTTGGCAGGTTGTCGCAACAGTTGTAGGGGATGTTGACTGGGTGACTCTTAAGTGTGATGTTGTCAACGTTGTTGGTGGTCCTTCTGGCATGGACCCTGGTGTTACCGATGAAGGCATTGCAACTGGGTTGGATGGTCAATAGAGAATTTGTCGATATGGATTGGGTAACGACATCTTCTCCCATGCACTTGATGTTGATGGGCAACTGTCCGGAAATCGAGATTAACCAAAGGTTCGGGTCAATCTCTTGAATATTATATTCTTCGGCATATAATATTACAGGTTCACACGTTGGTGGAAGTGCTGCTGGTTGTCGAAGAAGCTGTCCTACACAAAGGGCTTCTTTGTCTATGGTGTGTGGAATAACTTTGGAACAGATCTTATGTTCTTTAGATAATGGCTTACAGTCACTCAAGTCTTCGAAAGATGCGTACAATAGCGAATCGTCATCTCTCGCGATATATTTTAATTTTTTTGGAAGAATATGGTGAAATCCTGTTCGATTATCCAAAACTGGGATAGGATACAGGCGGTACAGTGTATAAGTTTCAGGATTGACTAAGGGAATTTTTAGTACAAAAACAATTTTAGTATTGATCTGAAAAGCTTCCATAGAACTCTATTAGATTCTATTCTATTCTATTAGATCGATGTTCTAGCAACATTTGAACTATAGTTTGGAAGTGGTAAGTTATTTTCATGAAGTGACTGTGATATTTTCTGAAGGGAGTCGACCAAATCTACTGGGTTTATAATTGAGCTATGTAAAATTTTTAGACGGGCGAAAGAGACTGCAGTTAATACATCGTTCAGAGTATCTTCAATGTATACATAACTTTCCATTAAGCTTTCACACAAATCCAAGACATTGGCTTGAAGTTCATAAAAAGCAAGATCGTCTGTAATGAACTCAATTGACTTCCTAATTGTTTCGATAGTTTCCGAAAATATTTTCTCTTCGGACTGAAATTTTTGTATTGTGGTGTTAAGGTTCTTAACGACCGAAGTTGTTACTGATAGTTGTCGTTTCATTAAGTTTTCAATTTGATGTTGGTCTTTAGTAATTTTATTTATAGAGTCACTAAAGTATTGTCCGTCTGTTGCATCTAAATTAACGGAGATAGATTTCCAAATTGATCCCAGTCCGTTAATGAGTCCGCGTTTCTTTCTGTTGGTACTGTAAGTCTCAGTGTCAGCGAAAATTTCTGTATATTTGATGTTAACAGATTTTGATATTTATTTCAGGAGGCTTACGTGAGTCTGTACTTTTGATTTGAAGATTTAAACGTTAGTTTTGTTGTGGTTAATAGTATCTAACAGTATGTTCAGTATATTGTCGTTGTTTAAAATAGCGTCTCGAAATGGGCTTAGATCTTTGTAAACAAGGAGTGTCCATTTGTCATTAGAAATTTTAAGGGTTCCTTCTTCATGAAAGAAAACTCCTATAGTATTGTTAACAGGCGTAATGGAGTACTGTTGAAGGTTCACGACTGAAAACAGTCCACAGAATCTGGAAAAAGGGATTTATTCAAAATAGGGTTTTAGTCTGTCGAAGTTAACTTTAGTTATTTGGTTTGTTTGTAAATTTATGACGGTGGCAGAGTTTTTTCGTACTGCGGTAATTTCGAAGGGGCCGTTGAATTTGTTTTCGGCTTTGTTTTTGATTTGGGACTCTTTTACGTAGACTTTGTCGCCTACTTTGTAATCGGGTTGTTTAGTAGAAACGTGTTGGTCAAATCGCACTTTAGATTTTTCTTTCTGTCTTTCGGTTTTAGCACGGGCGAGTCTGTAATAATAGTCCATTCTGTTATTTAGGTCTCTTACGTATTTCGAAATAAGTTTTTCCTGATTGTAAAGGGTTTCTGGAGGCCTACTTGAAGTGTGCCCAAATATGAGTTCATAGGGCGTGAAACCGGTGGTTTTATTTTTCGTGTTATAATAACAGATGATGGCATAAGGAGGACATTAAATGGATGTTCGTCTGGATGTTCCGCTGTATTTGCCCTTATCATTTCTGCTAAGGTCGCGTGAAATCTTTCAATAGAACCGTTTGACTCGGGATGTTGAACGCTGGAGAATGTCAGTTTTATGTCGTATAGTTGGCATAAATCCCGCATTAAGGTGTTATCAAATTCACGTCCATAGTCACAATGGATGCGAAGTGGAGTTCCGTAATGTTGAAAGAAAATCAAAAGGGTGTTTACGACAGTTGAAGCTGTCGTTTATGGGGTAGGCTTGCGTAAATTTCGTGAGTTCGTCCCTAATAGTGAGTGCATGATTTCTAGATGGATACTCGAAGATGTCAATGTTAATACGTTCGAAAGGAGTCTTGGGCGTTTCCGTAATAACGAAAGGTGCATTTAGGTTTTTCCTACAGAACTTTACTTTTTGGCAAGTTTCGCAGGATTTGATGAATTGTTCTACAGTTTTAATTAAGCCGGTCCAATTGTATTTTTTCCTAATACGTCTGATGGTTTCGTTAATGGAGGTTGTTTTTACCACAGTGGTATTGTATTATTATAGGAATTTCGTCTTGGGTAGGAGTTGTAACAATGTTTTGGCAGATTTTGAGTTTGATTTCTTTGTCGAAGAGAATGAAAGATAGAATTTCAAGAATGGGAAGTCCTATGTTATTTTCTATGCAGTATGTTTCGGAGTCATTGAATTGATCTTGGTTGTTATAAATAATTTTGAAAAGATGCGAGACGACAGTTTCAGGGTCATAGGGCAAAGGTACAACTAAGTACTTTCTATGCCTGACTGTTTTACTGGCCATGATGTTAAGAGTGTCCTTACTGAAATTAGGTTCTTCTTCGAAAAAGTCATCAATAATTTTGTCGTGTAAGTCGTTAGTTTTGTTTTGTCAAAAGAATGTAACTATGCGTTTGTGGGACTTGTCTAAAAGTTGAGAATTGGATATTTCAATTTTAGAGTAATCGATTATTGACTGAGTTTTGTAGAGTTGAACAAATCGATTAAACTCAGCGATAATTCTTTCGTCATGTTCGTCGTCATTGTCAGAGTTTCCAGGTTGTTCGGAGTCAGTTTCGTTGTTAGTGAAAATTTTGATTTTGGAAAGGAAATCAGCACATTGCTTGAAATGGTTGATTTTGATGCGAGACAGAGCATCTGCGTTTTGGTTTACCTTGCCGGGCTTGTACTCGATCTTATAATTGTATTCCTCTAGCTTAAGGCGCCATCTGGCTACACGACTGCCAGGATCTTTGATGGAAAAGAGCCAAGTAAGCGGACGGTGGCCACACAGAAGTGTAAACCTTCTCCCAAAAAAATACGGTCTGTAGTGCTTAACAGCCCAAACTATGGCCAACAATTCTAGTTCGATGGTGGAATATCGTGTCTCTGCAGCACAGAGGGTGCGAGAAGCGTATGCAACAGGGAGATCTTTTCCCACAGGGCCTTGAGAAAGAACCGCTCCAATAGCAAAAGCACTAGCATCAGTAGTGAGCAGGAAGGGTTCTTTAAAGTTTGGATATATCAGGATTGGGTCAGATACAAGGGCTTGCTTCAGTTCATTGAAGGAAGACTTGCAATCTGCGTCAAAGATGAATTTGACGTCTTTTTGGAGTAGTTTAGTCAGAGGTTTAGAGATCTTCGCAAAATTTGGTATGAAGCGTCTGTAATACCCAGCGAGACCAAGGAAAGATTTAATGTCTTTCGGAGTTTGGGGTTGCGGAAAGTTCTGAATACATTCAACCTTTGAAGGGTTTGGTTTTACACCTTCTTGTGTGATAAGACGGCCAAGATAAGCCACTTCTTTACGAAGAAATTCGCACTTATCAGGTTGAATTTTGAAGTTAGACTTCCGAAGTCGTTTAAAAACTTCTGTTAACCGGGAAATATGTTCATGGATGGTCGGAGAGTAGACGATGATATCATCCATGTAGACGAGACAACGTTCATTCTGTATACCGAGAAGAATATTGTCCATGACCCTCTGAAAAGTAGAAGGTGCATTTTTTAAACCAAATGGCATACGAACAAATTCGTAATGACCATTTTCGACAGAAAAGCCAGTCTTAGGAATATCTTCCTCTTGAATTTCCAACTGGTAGAACCCGGAAGCGAGATCCAGTGTCGAAAAATATTGACACTTTCCAAGTTGGTCGAGAAGATCAGAGATATTTGGCAGAGGATATTTATCATCTACAGTCAATTCATTTAATTTCCTGTAATCGATAACTACTCGCCACTTTTGTTTACCAGAAGCATCGAGCTTCTTGGGGACGACCCATACAGGGGAGGACCAAGGAGATGAGGAGTGCCTAATGATACCATGTTCAAGCATTTTTCCGATTTGGGTTTTCACTTCCTCTTTATGGACTTGAGGATATCTATATGATTTAGTGAAAACGGGCTTTGCGTTATTAGTATCAATCGAATGTTTAACCTCGTTAGTGAAAGTCAAGACGTCACCTTCAAGATAGAAAATGTCTTGAAATTCCAAACAAAGATTAGTGATTTGTTCGCGTTCTTCGTCATTTAGATGATCAGTTCTAATTTGTTGTCTAATAGTTGAGTTTCTGTCTATGTATTGGGAATCATGATAATCGTCTGTATTGAAATTCATAAGAGGGTGAGTTTTGTCAAGTGGTTCCAGTTTTAAATCAGAAAAAGTTACTGTTTTGGGCATCGCGTTAGCGTTGATGATGGAAGTTAGGAATTCGCCTTTTGAGTTAATGTGTACGAGTGCGTTTGGAAGTCGTACTCTGTCAATTTCTTGAGTTGGTAAGATGGCGTCGATGTTAGAAAGATGGCATTTAAGTTTAAAGATCTTTTCTGTGCGTGCCTCAATGGTTATTTTGTTTGGTGTGGGTGTTTGTGAAGTAATATTTGGCTTAACATTGGGTGTGTCGGGTACATCAGTCAAGGGTTGATCGTTATCGGGAACTTTGTGTAAAGGGATGGTTTTAAAATTTGTTATTAGCTGTTTAGATTTTAAGTCAACTATGCATTCATAGTGTTCAAGAAAATCTAAACCTAGTATGCCGTCAAATTCAATGTCCAAATCGTATATGAAAACTTTATGTGGGTTACGTGGAGCGAATGGAATTAAGATAGATTGTGAAATGGTTATTTTTTCATGGGTAATACCTTGAATTGTTACCCTTTCAGGAGATCTTTGGGTGAAATTCTTTACGGTATTTTCTTTGAAGATAGAGATACCAGCTCCGGTATCAATAAGTAGTTTGAATTTAGAAGAAGCGTCAAGAATGTAGTAAAGGTTTTTAGAGTTAACTGTAAGAAGTGGGCTTAAAGAAATAGTTGCTCCGGGAAGTTCAAGTCGGGGTTCAAATCGTCCAGATTCAGATTTTGAATTTGGGTTTCGACTTCGCACAAAGTTGCTGTCGAATCGGGAGGTTGATCTAGGCTCGGAAGCGCTAGAAAATCCTGGTATTGATGACTATTAAAGGGCTCGATAGGAGTATCTTCGAACGTTTGTTCAACGATAGGATAATTTTGAAGATCATCCTCATAATCGTATGTGTTATCATCCGTATAATAATTGTAGTCTGAATAATTAGTGTAATCAACATTTTGGTGTTGATTGAAATGATGTGTCCTTTCAGGACGGTTGTTAGGATTGTTTTGTATTACCGATGGGCGATAATAGTTAGGGTTCATTTGAGACCTAAAAGGGGGTCTCTGAAAGTTTTGTGGACGAAACTGTTGTCCTTGTTGAACAGGGGGTGTATTTGAGGGGAAATTTGGCCGCGTTGGCTGGTTAGCCCCAACAGGATTCGGCCTGTGGTTTTGATTGAATGTTTGGGAATTGTTTTGATTTTTCAATCGGCAATTTACGGCTATGTGGCCTAATCGACCACAATGGAGACACTTAAGAGGTTGTGTCGGCTTTCGTGCTTGGAAGTTGGGTTTGAGAGGAACAGATTTGTTCGTTTTCTGATCCTCGAAATAAGAAAGTTGAAGCTCTCTTCTAATCCGAGAATGTGCCTCTAGAAGATCTTTTGGATTACTGGCACGAATTACCTGACCTAAACGGGGTTCTAATCCCGTAAGAAGGGTGTTCATAACCATAGTATCCACTAGAGTGGTCTGGGCGTCTTTTTGTTCTGGACTAAGCCCAGCAGTTTTGTGAATGCAGGAGTGCATTTTCGCACTCAATACTTGGAGACGATTGTAGAACGTTAATGGGGACTCGTTCGACAGTTGTTTTAGACGTTGTAGGTCATGAGTTAATGACGAGAGATCACGAGAATCTCCGAAATGCAATGTCAGTAGTTGTTTGATTTCAAGGTACGATCCAGGGTTCCTTGAATTTATCAACTGCGCCGCTTTCCCTTTGAGTTTATTCTTGATGTGGATCACTAATAAATACTTTTGATCCGCCGTGGACATGTTATAAGCGCAATTACACGCGTCTATAAAGGTTCCCAAGGAAATTTGGTCGCCTTCAAATTCAGGTATTACGGAAAATATTTCCGTTAACCGATATCTCTCGGTTTCGGTGGTAACCGGAGTGGGTGAAGCTTGTGCCATTTTTATATTAATCGATATAAAAGAATTGGAACAAGCGTGTAAAAATAAAATGTTAAAAGGTGTAGAAAATTAATAAACTGTAGAATACGTTAGTGGGAATTAACGATTGTTTGAACGATAGAACAGTATGGTATAAAATGTAAAGCAATTAAAATCAATAGTTCAAGTAAATCAGTTAATCAAATGGGTAAATAAATCAATAAAATATGTAAATCAAATATATCAATGTCAATAAAAAGAAATCAAATAAATATATCAATAGAATAAAATAAATCAGTTAATGAAATAAATCAATATTTCATTTGGATCAAATATATCAAAATAAAAATCAAATTGATAAATATGTAAAATCAAATAATAAAATAAATCAATATTAATCAAATCAAATAGATTATATCAAATATTAAAAATCAATGTTCAATAAAATAAATCAAATAATATTTACCTAAAACGACTGACGATTCACCATTACTTACATCAACAGGAACATTGAAAGCGCCGTGTTCTACGTTTGATTGCAGTGAGGACTTCTTCCAGGTTCGTTGTTCCGTTGAGGGATAGGAATCCGCCGCTACCAGTTAGAGTACTCGTGTTCTAGTAACGTTAGACGGATCCTACTGACTGCGCCAATTTGTTATATCACACTTTCAAAATTTCTCTTTTTAAAAAAGATTTTATTTATAGTTGCACACTTATTAACTTTTAATATAAAACTTGAGAATAACAATATAATACTTTATAACAATAAAAAGACAAAATGAGTGTTAAACTAAACTAGACAGAACTGTAAGTAATAATGAATAATGAAACAAGGCAAATGTATAATTTATAAGCTAAGAACGCTGACGAAGCTGTCGCCGCGCTTGCAGTTCTCACGGATGTTCGTCTGCAGGTAACTGGAGACGACACGTGTTATGCTGACTCAGCTTGGGAACTGTTGCTAGGTTGTTTCATATAAGTCGATGGAATAACTTATATAACATATATATATATATATATATATATATATATATATATATATATATATATATATATATATATATATATATATATATATATATATATATTAAAACAAATGAAAAAGTTAAAATACATTTGGAAAATATAGACAAAGAATACAAATTAGAGAGGGAGAAAGAGCAAGGAAGAAAGAGAGAGAGGGAGCTATGAAAACGCTAAAATTTTCAATTGAATTGTACCTTAAATCAGATAAAAAAGAAGACATGTCTGAAAATAGTGATTGATTGCACACACTATCTAAACGGTTTTTATTTCAAGTCAGCTGAAGTCGGTTCTTTTTTAAATATAAATTATATAAATATAATCAGTATATGGACTTTCTATATATTTGTACATATACCTACTGGGTACTGCTGTGGAACTTTCACCCTGTATACAAACTTCCTCTATACATAGACTCTGAATATTAACATTCAGTATACCGACACCTTGTATAGTGCTGCATATATATATATATATATATATATATATATATATATATATATATATGCAGCACTATATATATATATATATATATATATATATATATATATATATATATATATATATAAATAGGTGATGTAACGGCTGAATTAAACTATAAAAGTTAATTAACTGGGATAGCAGCCAATGGGTGTTAATGAAATACTCTTTATTTCTTTCGAAAAGCTTTCGGAACAAATTTATTCCTTCTTCAGTTCAAACTGGAAGTTACATAAAATTAACAGTAAGTAATATTAGATTTAAATTAATTACAAGTTACGATATGTGAGGTTTTGTTATAGAAACTGGCAGAATCCAGAGGATAAAGGGAGCATATCTTACGAATTCATATTAATAATAGATATAACAAATTATAAAGCTCTCATAATGTTAGACGTATTGTACTGACATTATAATGATTTAAAGTCAGTTGATAATTAAACTATAGTGAGTTGCAAAAGATAGATACCGGAATGCAAAATGTCGAAAACACAAAAATTTGTTAATAAAAATTATTTGCTTATTAGATTATTCCAAATTTTACAGAAAAATAAATTTAGTAATAAGTTATGCTTGTTATGTTCAAAATAATAACAGGTGTGGGTAGTAGTTACTAGGGATGGACGTTGAATAAACGAATAGTTTTTTAAAACTGTTTATTTCGCATCAACGGATCGACTAATTTATAGTCTACCGATAAGCTAGTCCACTCGTGACTGATATTTGTGCACCGTCTCTACCAAATAACCGTCGACTTTAAGGTCCTAGCAGTCCTAGGTCCTATCGTCTATCAACGGGCCAGTCAACGCAACGAATGAACTAACCAAATCGACAACGCGGGCTTTGTTGAATACGTACATAATATAAGTATGCATAATTTGTAAATATTTTCTTGACAGGCACGTATCAATAGTAATATCTCAACTGTTTTCTCTTTATTCTGTTTGACGTTTATCCATAAATTTAGGAATGAACTGGTTTAATCTGTGATGTGTCAAACATGATTCGTCGACATTGTTTCGTCGACGATCGAAACTAGTCGAACATTAAACATCACTAGTAGGTACATAATTAGTGTCTCTGATTCAATTTCTATCTTTAACAGAACATCACATCTTAGAGGGGGGAGGGGGATCATCACATTTCTTCATGTTTAACCTTACATTCACCCATAGCCACTCCAGTAGGAGAAACCGCTGAAGAAGAAGAACTTTACATTTCTTGATGTTTCCAATAATTTGAATTTGACCAATTCTGTATATGGTATATTCAGATCGTTATTTGAACATTGTTTCATAATCGAATATTTTACATTGTCAACTCTTAATCTCATCTCTTAACTTGTAAATAGTTATAGTTGTAGTAAGATCAATGTTTTTTTAAAGCGCTGATCTGAATCAATAATTAAAATAAAAATTTTGCACTATTCAAATAATTTTTACAATTTTCCTTGAAATAATTTATTCCAAAATTTATTTGGTTATCAGACCACAATACAAACAAAAACAGTGTAAAGTGTGTGTCAGTACAAAATAATTTATTTTCGAAGTCGATTACTCAATTAACCATACAAGATCTGGTTTGGTTGGCAATGGCTGGAACATATAAAACTTTTATTTTGGATGTTCATGTGGGTTTTCACTCCTCACAATGGTTTCTGAAAAAACACAGATAAGTAAAGTAATTGAAAATCAAAGTGTAGTATCTAAGAGCAGTTTGTGGAAACTGCCCGGAACACTAGTTGCCTTCTTATGGAATATCTCTCTCGCAGGATTAACTGTGAGAAAGTGGGTCTACAGATTTGTCACCTAGTTTTCCTGTATAATTTGTTGGGAAGTATTTTGTGTGATTTTATCTGATGTAACGTTTCAAATCCTTACCAGGAATCGTTGTCGAACAATGTAGTTTGAAATAATTTACCCAATATTATAGCTTGACTTTTTGGCAATGTCAATTGGTTGATTAATTGAATTTGAAAAAAAGTCTAAAGGATGTTGCAGTATGCAGGGTGATAGGATACTGGATATAAGTATAAATAGTAGGGCTGTAACAAATGTCGGATTTGCGAAATTCGCGAATACGAATTCGAATACGATTTTCTCCTTCAATATTCGCGAATACGAATGCGAATACGAATATCAGATTTTGATCGTCCATTTACGACAGTTTAATTTAAAACAGAAATAATGACTAATTTCGGTTTAATCAAAAATTATACCCAAAATTGTCTTTAATCTATACTATTATAAAAGTGTAAGTTTCTCTGTTTGTTTGTTTGTTTGTTTGTTTGTCTGGGCATCACGTAAGAACTACCGAACTGATTTTGCTGAATATTTCCATGTTGCAAAGCCTGTATATAGTTTGACTTCAGATCTGGTATATATTTTATTTCCCTAAATTGACAGAAACGGTAGATATTACAAAAAATATTTCTACCGTGTTGGATAACACAATTACTCTATTGGTTCCACAGCAAGCAACAATATTAGATACTTCATTCAGCTTACCTTTTACTAAAAATTCGGAATATGCCAATGTAACATGTTTTGATTAGAAAAAAAATCAACTGATATATCAACCTTAATTTTCCTATATATAGGAAATTTAGGAGTAGAATGACATGGATTTAAAAAATCTGAAAAAAAGTTATGATCGGTGTCTCATAAGCAGATGCATATTTACCATGTGGTTGAAATAATAGGGGAGTTGAATTAGTTATATGGGGTGGTTCAAAAAAGTTATATTGGGTAGGCCAAAAATAGCATATACTAGGTGGTTGAAAAACGGACGGAGTAAAATTATATTTATATAGGGAGGATAACAAAATGCTATATTGTTTGGCTCATATACAATTTGGTTGAAATAAAGGTAGAATATTTATAAGGGTGGATAAAAAATCCTAGAAAAATGTGATCAGTTAAGATCTTTGAATAATATTCATAAAATATTATAGTTCTGAAATGGGTTGAAAAAATGTTGTTTATACACGGTGGTTGAAGATGGAGTGGACTTATAATTTATAGTGTGGTTAAAAAATTGTTTTATATCCTCAAGTAGTTGCATAGATAGGATGGTTCAAATATGTAGCGGAGTTACAGCTATACAGGTGAGTTTAAAAAATATTATAAAGAAATGTTATGATCTACAAGCTTTACCAGTTGGTTGAAGTATAGGGTGGAGTAGAATTCTAAGGACACAGGGTGGTACAAAAATGTTATATTGGGTGGCAAATAAGTAGTTGCATATAGCAACGTTGTTGAAATATAGGGTGGAGTAGAATTATAATTATACAGGGTGGGTAATAAATGATAGAACAATTTTGTTATATAGCAGTTGCATGTACGGAGTACCTGAAATATAGGACGAAGTAAAGTTATAGTTACACAGTGTGATTCAAACAAGGTTAGAAAAAGTTGCAAATGAAGGGTGCTTTAAATGAAGTGTGGAGAGAAATTATGCTTTATAATGTGTTTAAAACATATGAGGAAAAATTGTGAAATAGCGTAGCTCATAATCAGTTGCACATATAGGATAGTTAAAATGTAGGGTGGAGAAGTGTTATAGATAAGTATTTACAAAATATTATGTTGGTTGACCAATAAGCAGCAGCGTATACAGGGTAGTTATAATACATACAAGGTAATTAAAAAAAAGTTGAACAAGATTGTTATATAAGGTGCGCCATAAGCAGTTGGAGTTTTGGTGAAATATATTGGCATTGATGGATTTATAGTTATACAGGGAGCTACAAAAATGTTATACTAGGTGGCCCATAAGTAGTTGCGTATACAAGGTGGTTGAAATAGAGGGTGTAGTAGAATTATAGTTAAACAGGTTGGATAATTTTTTTGTAGGATAGAACGTGAGCTGTTGCATATATGCAATATCTGAAACGTGGATCGAAGTAAAATAATAGTTATACAGTGTGATTAAAACAATGTTAGAAAAACTTGCATTTAGGGGTGAATTAAATATAAGGGAGAAACAAATTATACTTTCCAGGGTGGTTAAAAAATAGTTATATGGTAGTCCATAAGCAGTTTCGTAGATAAGATAGTGAGTGGAGCAGAATTATGGTTAAGTGTTTAAAAAATATATATTTGGTGGCCTCTAAGCAAATGAACCTTCAGGGTGCTTGAAGTATTTTGAAGAGTAAAATTATGGTTATTCAGGATGGTTCAAAAATATTATAATGTTTGACTGATAGGCAGCAGTATATACAGGATGGTTTTAATGTAGATGGAAGTAGAGTTATAGCTAAATACTAAAAATAATCGATTTTTTTGGTGTTATATGATATTGATATTGTCTATAATATTGAGATAAATTTTGATTTCGACGATGATGGTATAATAGCAGGTATTCCTAAACGCTAGATCTTTTTGACTTTTATTCAGAAATCGAATTCAATAAATGGTACAGATTTAACAAGGATCGTGTTAAATTTGGAATATTATCATTAATAGAACAGAATTTGCCTAAAATAAATAACTGAGGATTACCACTTTCACCACTGTTTCAGTTGTTAATAAGTTTGCGATTTAATGCAACTGCAAGTTTTCAGGTAACGTCAAAAAGATTGCAATGTACTTCTTATTTATAGTTAAAAACTGACTTCAAGAACAGTACAAGTTGTTTTTTAGTTTAAATGAACATATGTTTTAATAATTGCCAAAAAAAATATTCTTACAAGTCATTTTGGGTGATACTACAACAGTATCACAATCAACAATTTCAAGAATAGTTTTTCAGTGTAAGCATCTCACTTGCAAGGAAAATTAGTAATTTATAAAAATGCCACGAACTCAAGAAGAAAAATTATAAAATCAGAGAATTATTTAACGTTTGGGAATTGGTCATGGAGCATTTGGAATACCCAGTTTGATGAAGCGTTGATTGCACTCATATCCGATTAGTTCATACAACGATTTCAAAATGTCAATAGAATTTACAGAAATCGAGAACTCTATTTTTCTCTGAATGTACAAGTATGTTTTTTATTTTGACATTTGATTATTAATTATAAATTAAAGTTGTAGGCCCACGAATGGAATTTTCAGATATGGTTCCAGAATGGACTGGAAGTGCACAGGCCTGTACCAATTTACAATTTACAAATTTACATTAGGTATTCTGAACATTACCAAACTGGGGTACTTGTTCGTAATGCTGGATACAATAATATTTTAGTGTTTAGACGTTTATTGTAGCCCACGAATGGAATTTTCAGTAATGGACTGAGTGCACAGGCCTTACCAATTTACAATTTACAAATTTACATTAGGTATTCTGAACATTACCAAACTGTTTGTTCGTAGTTTATATTTATATGTATTACATTTCCATTTTCTTGTTTCAGATGAACAAAAATAAATAAGATGCATTTTCATTTGAACTTTAATTATTTTGTAATTTGAATGTTGGCACCGATTTCGAATTTTCTTGAAAGCCTTAGATTTGGCCTGACTCAACATTGGCGCAGAAACTCGTATTTGTTCAATTTTACATTAGCTCTTACGGGCTTTTCCCTCTCTATTTTAAACTCTGTTATCTTAAGTTTTGTCTTAATAAAGCAAGCCTTACATAAAATAAATCATTCTTAAAACGTTCATCTTAAGGTCTATCTATGAATAAATCATGACTTAATACCGATAAAGCAGTCTTTATGAAAGCATGCTTAAGCACCAACTTAAGACCGGACTGTGAATACCGGTGTAGGTCTACAGCGTGTTAGTAAATAGAGTTTTACTACAAATGTTTACCTATACAAAGTGAAGTATATGCAGCAGTGTACAGGGTGTTAGTATACCGGATCCACGTATAGAGGGTGTTTGTATACAGAGTGACGCTTCCATAGCAGTATACAGTAGGTATATGTATAAGTATACATATGCGAGATGAATGTATACGACAGTATGTAAGTATTTAGGTTGAAGTCCAGTAGCAGTATACACGCTACACGGGTACATGATATAATGGTGTCGGTATATTGGCATGGGTAGTTACCAAATGAAGTCGGTAAGTACGGTGTTCTGTTCCAATAAGTGTGTGCTCTATGGACAATTTTGATAGTCGCGGGGGTAATTCGAGCTAACATATTCGGAATACGCTCCTTTGGTGTTAGTCTGCAATAAGAGAGTAGTTTACCTGGTGTAAGTTTACATAATGTGCGCATACTAGATATATGCAAACAAGGTGTACTTATTTAAAGTGAGGCATCTACAGCATTATATGTAGAGGGTGTAAGCACAAAAGGTGTTAGGATACATTGGTGCACGTATGCAGGGTGTACTATAATAATGGCAGTTCCTTATGTTAACCCTGTATAAAAAAATAAAATCATTGGTTGACATTAATATACTTTTTGTGAAAAAGACTCTACTGCCGCAAGTTCTACGGCGTTAGAAATATACCATATATTTATGAAAGTGTTGGGACTATGACTTAAAAACTGGTTACTATTTTATTCCTCTACTGTCCACTATGGGTCAAATGGCAATTTTGTTAATGGAAACCTAATATCTTGCTCAAAAATAAAGCTCTCGAAACATTTGATTTTTCAATTGATTATTATATTGTGTAGAATAAGGGAAAATTGTTTAGAATGTCATTATCCACAATTATAGGGGTGAAAATGAGGGTTGAAATGGTACACATTTTAAATTTTTTTTTCTTTTTTTATGTTATATCTCAAAGACTCACATGCTATTTGTAGGGTTATTAATATAGATTACAGTAATATTTATTGCATGGCTATCTTGCCAGAAGTACAGGTGAATATAGGGCGCGAGCGGGTGAAAACCTGAAAAATCGCCAAAAAATACTATTTAGTGATTAATTAAACTCTGAAGACAGTTCTAAACACCATTTTGTTATCATTTGCCACTGTGGATCTCGGTTATCGTTATCATTTTCACTATAGGAATGAAAACGGGGATATGGGCGTGAAAAAAAAATCTTTGATGAATCCCTTAAATGATTTTTGAATATTTTTCGACAACGTTTAGTTAGGTAGTTAGTTTTTAATTTTTGCCATTTTAAGCGGTAATTGTTTTCGAAGTATCTGCTAAATAATTGGCGCCAATGCATTCAAATTTTATATCTTTCATTTTTTTATGATCCGACATTCTTTTGGGTACCTCTTAACAAAAACGTATGTATCTAGTGTTTTTGTGAAATAAAATTATTGTACTGAATATTGTGAGAGATCAGAATGAATTAGGCATCTATTTTTGATGACTATAGGGAAAAATGATAACCATGGTTTTTAGATCAATGTTCAGAGCTCAATGAATCACTAACAGCATATTTTTTGGTAATTTTTCACGTTTTCTCTTGCTTATCCATTTTGACCAATATTTTTGAGAGGATAGCTCTGTAATAAATATTTTACTACTCTATTATTACTAACCCTACAATTTAAAAATTACCTCTATTTGACTTTGAGATGTACCATAAACAAAAGAAAAGTGATTGAATTTTGAAAATTTCACGTTTTTATCCATCATTTCCACCCCTATAATAGTAGATGATGACATTCTAAATAGATTTCCAACCAAAATAAAGGTTCAATTTTAAAAAATGTTTCGATATTTCTATTTTTCGTCAAAATATGAGGTATCCGTTAAAAAAGTTATATGGCGACAGCGGGAGATATATCTGAAACTAAGATTTCTCAACACAATGCAGTGTGTTTTTACAAATATGTATGCTCATTTACGTATCTTGGTATGCATCTCAGGTTAAATGTTTGGTGTAAAAATGGTTTTAACACGTTCAAGAACATATATTATTTTATGTCGGGGTATTTTATCTTCCATTATCCTTAGAGCTAATATTAATTTAAAAATATATATCTTTTACATTATATGTAGCTTTACCTGTTAATTGAATATCAAGTTGCAGATAAATATATTTCAACATAATTAACAATAGCTGACGCATTTTGCTGTTATAATACAACAAAAGCAACACCAATATATTCTATAGATAATAGATAAAGAATGAACATACATTTCAATCTGTATAATTTTTGTTTATTGTTGCAGAAAATATACCAATAAAACTTGTGGGCAATGTTTTGCAGAATTAATAAGCCTATAAAATTATCTACTATAAGTTAAAATAATTTATGTTGTTTTAATAATTTAAATTAGACATACAATTAAATGAGATACATTTTAATATATTGCTTAATTTTATTGCTTTAAGACGTTCGTGTAAAACCCATGTTTTTCGATGGTGAAGGAAGAGACTGAAAACAATGAAGCATGGTACTGTAAGTTGAAATTTCACCTATTTTTACTCTGTTAGTATAAAATATAATTTTGCGTTAATGCTATTTTTGAAAATATTGTTTTATTGTTGCTTTTGCTACGTCACTTTGTTATCATTAATGTTATACCATAAATAAATTTCTGTTTTTAATTGTTAGCATTATGTGATATCCCATGTGATATACCATCAGACACCCCGGCATAGAAATTGGCCTACCTATGAGCTATTACCTTTTTATTACATTCCTTATATGATGGAGCTCCCTCTCTTCTCTTTCTGTTACACTTAGACCAATATAGCTACTAACGGCCTTCCAACTCTCATAGGTCGGGCACAGAACTATAAGAACAGAAGAGAATTCGGGTTCATCCCACTGATGAGAGAGGCAACCAACAACGATGAACATGAGAGACACAGGATGAAAAGACCACGGCAAGCGCTACTACAAGACGACGAAACAGCGGCGAAGAGAAGAAAGAGAAGAAGAGTGGGAATAGGATAAGAAATTAGGGAATAGAATATATCATATATTAGGTAATGAATATCTTAGGGAATTAGAATTATATCAAATAGGAAAAAGAAGTAATAGAATTAGAGGATAGGAGTAAGGTAATTTCTGTAATTTTAGCTCTGAAAATAAAGATATGTTCAGAACGTTCTGACCGGCGAAACTGGCCGGATACTTTCTGACCGGCGACACTGGCCGGATACTTTCTGACCGGGCGTTCTTACCGTTTCGGGTCGGTAGGTATGTGACGAGTGATATATTTTGCATTGCGTTCTAGCCTTCCGTTTGCAATTCTTTTCTGTTCTATAAGAACACTCTCCATTTTTCAGATTCTAAAATAGTGTGATTTGAGGTGTCTTCTTGTCCACTATACACACATATATTATCTATTGCGTTAGATGATAATTAAGTGTATGAAATTGACATCCCTTATCAGGTTCTTTGTCTATTGTGATTTTTGTTGTTAGCTACCACCTGCTTTTCTTTTTTCCAGCGTTGCACTGCTCTTCTGAATGTTCTTCTCCGTTCCTCCACCAATAGTTGAATCTCCCTACATGGTTTTTATGGAGACTGATTTGTTCGCTCATGCCAGTCACAGCAAGACTGGTCTATATGTAATGGTCACAATCTTCTTGTATGTGCCAACTTTCAATACCTTATGCCAAGGGAAACCTCATCAGACAAGAACATCGGAAGGATTGATAGATTGAGACATCTTTTTTGATTCAGTGGGTGGTGGTGCATGACCGTTCTTAGTCTGTTAATTCCGATAACGAAATAGATTCTAGCCTGCTAACTAGGCGTTATTGCACATCCCAAAGACCCGCTGGTAAGTTGGTTTCGACCTATGCCATGCGCGATTTTACTGTCGGCGTACACACAACTCTTCTGAGAGGCCCAGGTGACTTCTAGTTGCATGAGATTAAGCAAAAATAAGTTTGTAATACTCTTGAGCTGCACGCGCGCTGCACTAAAGAATTCAGCGAGCTATCCCTGGCTGAGAGGTCTGGAAACCTTAATGATACATATTGTAAGTGCGAGGCAAAAGCTCAAGTCAATCACATCGTTGCCCTTTGTACACACCGTCCGTCACTACTACCGATTGAATGAATTGGTACTTAATGTCATTTTGGCATCGCTGATGATTCCATAGAGATGACCAAACTTGATCACACCACATAGCATAGGTCAATAAGAGCCGTCGCCATCGTTTGCGCTTTTTCAGTCACATAACTTATGGGTGATTAAGTCTTCGCCTGTCATCTAGCATTATTCCCAGATGTGTTATCGTTTTGGCACGGATCACGCCCCTCCCACTCCACATAATCTTTATGTTTGGCTGCTTTCAGGATTCGGCTACTACTTTATAATCAGCCAATACCATATGGCTGAACTTCATCCATTTTAGTATGTCCTATAAAGCCTCATTTAGTGTGTTTAGCACTCTATTTTAGAATTAATTAAACTATAAAATACATCAACATGAAATGAAGCTTTGTAAACACATTTTGAAATTTGCTAGAATGTTCGATGGGGGAGAATCAGGTGACTGATGGGAATTCCACAGATTCTATTCCAGATTCTTGTATGAACGCTATTCTTTCACCAATAGCAATAGGTCTGGCGTTATCCTGTTGAAACATTTCATTTAATTCAGATGTAGGGATGTAAAACTGATTGCAGCATGTCAGATTGCCGTTGATGGCAACTAGAGATGATCTGTTTCCCATACATATATGGTACCGCATACCAAGACGCTTTGCAGTGTTGCTGTTTAACATTCAACAGCCAAAGCCGTATTTCGTTTCTCAACTCTAAATCGCCTGAACTTCATGAGTTCATCATTGCCGCCTAAACTAAATTTGGATTCGTCACGAAAGCATATAATATTCCATTGACCATTCCAATTTTGTTGAGTTACGCATTACGCCTTATGTTGTGGAGTTAAAGGTAGGACAAAAATGTATCTGTTATCACGAAACAAATCGAAAGCAATCCAAACAATCAAACACCACTTTGTAAATTAATTAAAAATCCTTCGAGTTAGTCTAGTCTTTTATTTTTGTTATTTTTAAACCACTAAAGTAAACAACTGCTAAAAAGGAAAGATTTAATCCAGAAATTGCTACTTTCCTAAATATTACTTGATTATAGAACAAAAATGTTTGTACTAATATATTTAGGAACTATTTTTTCATATGATGTATCAACGCAGAGACTTTCAAGTTTCTATTTGTGCAGAAACATGAAATTAGGATTTTTAGGTCAGCTATATGGGAATCAATTAACGGTGACATTTTATATACTAACAACAGGTATTCTAGCTTCTTGCATTTCGTTTACGAAGACAATCTCATATATGTTTGAATTTCTCTTTAGGTAAATTGCAAAATAAAAATACTAATATAACGTTGAGAATTATAATAAATAGAATATATTATGTCATCATTAAACTTTAGGAAAACAACTTCTTCACAAAGTTTTTAAATACAAGTTTAGCAATTTAACGTCTTTATTCTTTTAAATTTGCTAAAGAGCTATAACCAATAATTTTCAGCCGTCCTAGTTAGGTATCTCCACTCTCGGCGTTGAAGCGAAGTTATAAACCTCCGTAAATCTGTGCTGGCAAATCTGCAGGAACAGAGCACATGAGCACGTTTGAGATCCAGAAACCATCGGTATTCGCCATAAAGTTGGAGCTTATACGGACCGCATGACTGTTAGGTAAACGGCAGAACGGAGGCGAGTGTGGAAGCAAAGCAATACCGGGCATCAGCACCCGAACGATGAGGTGGCGGTTGGTTTAGGTACATACACACATATAGAATAAGAACCCTTTAGGGGTAACAGGCAGGATTTACCCTCAGGATTTATTATTTATGACGATGAGCCGCCAGAGTAGAAATCGTCTCCAACTAATGCCGTGCATCATGTTAATTAGTTTGCGATTGCGATCATCGGATTTATTGTTGCAATTCGCCCTCATTGCTTGGAGATAGCAAGGGTGAGAGCACAGGAAGGGGTACTTGCGTAAAGTTTGATTGTTTAGGATGATAATCAGTTGATACACTGTTATTAGGCGTACTTGAAGAAATTCGGATGTACATTTTTGCATTAAAAATAATGAATTGAACTATTGAACTACTATTGGAAATTGGTAAAACGGTGAATTCTTACAAGTAATAAGAGGTTCAATATACTTCCAAACCAAATATTGAATAAAATATTAATTCAATACAGACAGCTGAAAATGCTTAAACGAAATCAGTATATATTATGTAATTTCTAAATTAACGCGTTACGCCTTTGCAATGATGTCTATTTATTTGAATGTCTTTAAGTTTTAAAACAAGAGTGGTCTTCTGATTAAAATGCCGGGGCAGCCATACGTGTTATATAGAAGCTAGTGATAGAGTTTTGAAAAAATAGGTGAGTTTGTGAAATTTAAGTGTTAAGTGGAAAGGGACAGTGGTAAGGAAATCCACTTATTTATATAGTACTTTGGATAATTACATAGAATAACCTGAGTCATAGACATTTAAAGACGCTTTGAAGTGATTGGGTAGTTAAATAACTACTGTTAGTTTCTGTTGGAAGTCCAAACCATCTAGGGTACCACGTATATATTTACATAATTATTTCAATTATCCATCCTTTGAGGATCATGCAAAAAAGAAGAAGTTAATAAGACTTTCTGACAAGCAATGTTAACAGTAGAAAATTGTAAAAAGGAAAGAAAATAAAAAATTTTTTTTTTGTTAAAACTCTGAGAGATTCACTAAGTACTAAATATGTTGAAGCATACCTAATTTACCTTTTTCGAGGGATCTAGACAGATATTCATCCCAGTCTGTGATGATGCCCAAGAATACCTATAGGTATTTTTTTCTTTAGTTTATTCCTTGGTACCTAAACATTATTGTTACTTAATTTGCCGACGACCAATTATAAGGTACGCCCCAGCTGGGAAACATCAATAGAAACTGACCTGCATGAGGCTTTATGCTCGCCATAAATATAATCGAAATTTTAGATTTAGAGACTCAGTAGTTGAATAAATAAATTAGTTTTTAAAAAGAACCTGTTTTAAATAAATCGAAATGAAAACGGGTGCAAATACCATATACGAGCAATAATTATTTTCTGACATATCTTTAAATTTGGATATTTCTATAGAAAATTTATGTTACATTGTTTTGTAATATTCCATAACACAAGGCAGTTTAGATGAACGAGATATATTGAGTTAAATGATTCTTTGACAAAATTTGAATGGCTCTATTTTTTGAAGCAATAGATGCTAAATAACGATGAGTAAACACCTTGCGGTCACCATAAAGATTCCTAAGCAATTTGTAGGTACATAATGTAGAATTGGCTGAACATTTCCTTTTTGATGTTCCTTGGATATATCTTGCGGTAATACAGCTGTCTCTACAAAGGGCGTCCTGTTCGCGGTTTAACAACATACAGACACTTTCTTTGATTTTTCTTTTCTTAGTCTGTTCTTTAAGTAATATATTGGGCTTGTCCCAGTCCATTTTGTGTATGCCATTATCAGTTAGTACATTATGTAAATTAGAAACTACCATCTAAAAGTTGAAACAAACTCATTACAATGAATAAGCCAGTAATGACAACATACGATTTCACTATTGCCATCACATGCGTTGTACGTAGGCGGCCAACGCATTTTTGTTATTGAAAATTTTAATTTTAATATTTTGGCATATTTTGGGTCAACTTATAAAACTTTATAGTCTTTTCCTATTTGAAATTACTACTGGTTTCCAGACTTAGAGATAAAACAAATACATTTTTATGTTTCTGGCTTTCTAAATTATGTTTCCAGAAGCAAATTGTCTGTGAGGAAACAACAAAATGAAACTTTCATAAATGTCAAATTAATTTGACTAGTGATCGCCCAATGGTCGAAGTTCGACCCTATTTCATTAAATTGTGAACATTCTTGAGGTTTGTTTATCAAAAGTATATGTCTATGAGAAATAAAGTGGAGGAGAAACCGAAGAAGAAGACGTCATGAAATACCCCCCCCCTTCCCAAACTGTGCATGTCATATTAACAAATCTATTGAAATAAAAAAAAATAATTTTGAAAAATGCATGACTCCCCAGTTTTTGTTGAGATTGCACTTTGTAACCTTAAATTTTTGGTCATTTGCAGTTTCAATCGAGTTCATAAAATAAAAAAATATTTGTCCAATAACCTTACAAAAACTACAATCTTTAATATACATTTTTTGTTTTCCACTGATTGTCAATTTGTTACACCACACCTTCGGAAGATTGTGAAAATAATGTAGTAGTAAAATAATTAAATTCACAACAAAAACTTACAGAATAATCAAAACGAAAGTTACTGCTACTTGTCCGAAAAATCAATACTGATCTACTATCAAAGATGGTCTTCACATGATTCAACAGCAGGTATTGCTTCTTCAATATATAATTACTCAATAGTAATATGTTCATTAAAAATATATTTCTTTGTAAAATAGACGTATGTACCTAACTTACCATAACAAATAAGTAATGCATTGAATTTCTTTATATTTTAAATACAGATCGTTAAAATGTCAATGACATGTTTATTTTAGGTAAAAGTCTTGTAATAAAACGAGGAATGGAACCATGTAATAATAACTAAATTGTTTATTAGATAAAATGCATGAAACCCGAACAGTAACTAACTGATTTCCTACCTAAAAATAATTGAAAGATTAGGTTTCTAAATATATTCAAATACATATATAATAAATATATTAACATTATGTTAAATACTAAATTAATATTAGATATAATAACTACAAAACATAAGTACATATTAATAAACCGTCAATCAAAATCCTAAGATTCAATATCATTTCATTAACTTAAATGAAACACATAGTAAGCAATGACTATTTCTGTTTTGGAAAATATAAAGAAATATAATTAATTAATGATAAATAAGTAATACTCACATTTGTTAAAAACTTTTCGCAGTAAATTAAGCTAAAATTTTGAACTTTACACATTGAATTTACAACTTATCTTTATCATGGTGCTATTATAATCTTAAACCAAACAATATTCTGAAATGTCAAAATTCAAATCAAGGCGCCACATCAAAGATAGTCAGTCATGAGTGCGGGGTTCCAGATCTAACTATTTGTCTTGAATATTACAATCACTGCATTAATTCACATTTTTTGTCATCTTATTCAAATTATATTAAAAAAGTATAACATTAAAATTAATAAAATATTATCAGAAATAAATGATCAATTGCAACATAATTCTTATTTTAGTTGACAAACCATATTTACAAAGCAATGAAAGTTGCAAACTTGCGAGAGCCCAATGAATGACCATTATTATGTAATATAAATTTTTCCTGGGTTACATGTGAATAGCATGTCGCTGTAGAATAACTTTAGGAACGGGTCAAAATTTGTTACTTTTTAGTTTAAATTAATTCGTCTTTCACATTCGAGTCAATCCATCATACGATTTTCTCTCCAAGCAGTATGGCGACACTGTTACTGTTATCTCTTTGGCATTGACTGTGTGGACGTAAATAAGGTTTTTTTATATATTTTATTTAATTAATGAACCAATATTATAAATAAATTTTAGCATTCTGCACTGAAGGTGGTCAGTTGCTACTAAACAAAACAAAAATATAGAGAATAGGTTGACAGACAGAGATGAAAAAGGTACCTAACCGTTTTGTCTTTGTCTATTGATATATAGATATCAGACCGTTGTGGTTGTTATGTTGTTCCAAAGGAATAAAAAAAATGTTCTACTCATTAGTAAAAATGATTAGTTTTTCCAATGAGAAGTGTGTTGATTTATTAGTCAGTATTACCTATAAAGACTTATACTGACAAACAGTTTAATGCTATAGAGGAATACGAAGGCAATATTTTGATCAAAAAACAGCATAATCCTGAGACGAGTGTCAGAAGACTCGCTGCCTTATAATCTGGTAACATAAGACCTTACATTTACAAAAAATTCATGTGATGTTAGATTATGAATTTCGAGATTGCATAGTTTAGTCTAACTGGTTATGGAACAAGAAAATCATGTACATAATTTTTTCAAATATTTTCTTTTACATAATACACTTCATAAAAGCTTCTGCAAAGATTTAGTATAAATGTATAGGTGATACCGGTAACCTGTAGAGTTAAAATAATTATTTTAATTTTCGCGGAACTCGTTAGGCTGATTTCATTGACGACGTTCGTCTGAATACCTTATATAATCTTTAGTTCTTGCAAGGGAGTTGTCCAGCTTATTTTAGTAAAGGCGTTCCTCAATTTCATGATAATACTTTTGATAATCAATGGAATAGAAAAATGTGATCTAGCTTATTGACCTTCAAGATTTCTGGATATAAAACTGTCTGATTTTTGTATATAGGAAAATTAAAAATAATCAGATGTTCCAATAAAAATGCCTAATGCAATTTTTGCAACAGTTTTTGCAAAGAAGAATTATGTATTAAAAGTACAATATATACTTTAAAATAAATTGTACCATTCTGGTTGTTAATATTTTAAGAATTTTTTTCAACTTAATAATTGTCATTCAATAATTCTGTTCGTCAAAAATATAATTAATTAAAACAAGTTAAAATGGCTATTTACCAATGTATAGTTTTGTTCTTTCGTTGAAACTTACTTAATTTTATAAACATAATTTAGCAAATTGGTCTGAAAACACAGTATTTGTGTTCTCAAGCAAAAAGACTCGTTATATAATTTTCAATAAAAAAAAGACATCTAAAATGTTAACCTCACATTGAATAAAACAGCTAACCTAACCTCACATTGAACAAAACACCGTTAAAGCAGGTAGAGGAAGTAAATTTTCTGAGACTTACCATGGACCGCCCTTTGAAATGGAAAACACATATTGAATAACTTCAGAAAAGTTGTTAATCTGGACACTACCAGCCTACTTAATATATACAAACCACTGAGTAGAAGCAAAGTAGACTACGATGACATCTCTTATCAATGATGTTATGTTTAACTTGTTTTAAGAGCATTTAGAACTAGCCTTGTCAGCAGGCTTCTAGCAATAACAAACGAACCACCGCTTTTGCTGCGGCGCCAGCTAAAACTATACTGCCAGAATTTATGCAAAACCCTACAACATTATTGTCCAAGCCATATTCGAAGGTAAGCCCTCAACCAGAGAAATCCATCACTCCAGCCCCAAAAAATAGTGCATCTAACCCAGAGCAGTTTTATTAACGAAATCAAAAACTATTTTCAATGACTTGGAGTCATAAGTTGTCCCCTCCACTTTTTCAGTTCCAAATTCCGGATTTCCTCCCTATAATTATGGCGTAAAATCTTAAAATAAGTATTGCTATCTTACAGTTCAGCCGTCACAAAGATATGATAAACAATCTCTTAATACTGTTAATGGGCGCTAACGGTATGAAACATCAGTGATCAGAAATTCTGATAAAAATCACAATTCATTGATAAATTAAATTAGTAATATTTTATATTCCAAACCAACAAAACAGGAAAATCGTTATTTAAATGTTGAAATATGTTTCAACGGGATTTATCTAATCCCAATATCATACAATATAATATTTTTGTTATATATAACAGCAAAATCTTAAGCATATTTTAAGGTATGCTTTCGACATTTACCCCGACTTCAAGAGAAATAACTAAAAAATAATTTATGTACAACAATTAAATACTTTTTATGAAGTAGGTGCAACCAAATCCTACTTCGCAACTACCGACTTTGTTGTAGCTGTTTATTTGCACCCAATATAACATTTTTTAATTACCTAACTATAGTTATACTCCACCCTATATGCTATATAACAATTATTCCTGATAACTAGCCGTCGCAATAAGTATCTAAATTCAAGTATTTTTTCAGATATAATTAACAGGACTTTATTTTTGCTCAAATTCGTAAGTCTTAATTTAATATGACACACATATGTGCACACCCTGTATAACTGTAATTCTACTGCGCCCTCTAGTACAAGAACCGTGTAAATTGAACCGCTAATGGGCTTCCTTATATACGTATTTTTCCAAACCAACCTGTATAGTTATAATTGCACTCTACTCTATATTTTAAACACTCTATGATATGTATATGCTTATGTGCCACCCAAGAAACATTTGATTTCTAACATATCTGGAATCACCCTGTATAATTATAATCTACAACGCAGTCAATATATATATATGCATATGTAACTCCATTAATAATTTACTTATTTACTTATTAATTTTAAAAGACAGAAATAAAGATTCTTTATATATTCTGCATTGAAGGTCGTCAATAGCTTCTAACAAATTATTTAAACCTTCCTGTATAGCTGTAATCATACTCTGCTACATATATCAACCTTCCAATAATATGTTACTTGAAAACTTGTGAACTAATTTATAAAACTTTTTTTTCAACTCATTTCATTACTTTAATTAATAGCTCAAGAAAATTCAAATATCCTAACTGCTTGCATAACATTCATTTTTACCCACCCTGTATACACATAATTCTTTTTTGTCCTTATTTCACCCACATTGTGTATGTAACTTTTTATGACGCTAACAATATAACTATTTGTTATCCACCCTGCATAAGTATAATTCAACCCCACCTGTTTTTCAACTACCTGGTATATACAACTGTTTATGGTCCACTCAATATATCTTTTTCGAACCAACTCGTATGACTTCCCCCTTATTTCAACCACATTGTATATATGCAGTTACTTATGGGTCGCCTAATATACATTTCAGAAATTTTAGGCACCTTAGACGAGAGCGACAAGATCTAGACGTAGAAAATTCTGTAATGACCATGTTGAGCCCTTCAGTTAAGGCTCATATTTGCTCAACGCCCATAGAACGACCAGAGCTGAATTTAGCTTCAGGTATCACACTTATAGATTCAGTGACTGCAGCTGCAATATCCGGTATAACCACTTGTGTAAACACAGATCGAGAAGAAATAACAATTGAAACAAATGTGGTCTACAAAAGCAGTAAGTGTAGTAAGTAAGATCCAGTGAAAAGTATCAGATCGGATCGATCAGATCTAGAGAGAGACCGCCAGCCTTAATTATTCATACTCCCTGAAAGTTATTTCGAAACAACAAGAGCTGGTTCGATTTATTATTGTCTCTATATTTTTGGATGCAGAAAACTGAAGTAAGTAATGAAATCCAAAATCTTAATTACAATTTTAAGCTTTTAAGTATCATTACAAAATTTATATGTATTTCAGCTATCGACGGAAATCTTGAGAGTGATTTTGAGATATGTAGAATCGGTTTTACAACGGGGCGTGCGTTTATTTATTGCTCGTTAATTAATGTGTGTTTATTAGACTTCTCTATAAATTTTTCTGTACTAATAATACTAACTTGGCAAAAACGTAGTATTCTTTCACTATGATTACTTTTGAAATCTTTAGATTGTATTTTTATGTTTAAGTTCTCCATTAAAAGTTCATCTTCCAGACTAGGATAGATGTTTTTTTTAAATACCGTGTAATATTTTAGCAAAAGATAGAAGTTAAATTAAATTTCTTTTACTTTTCATAAATATTTTGTATAGGTACAATAGAATGATATTGTAAAACATTTCAGATTCTTTGCTATAAAATGATTCTCCAGTAACATTTATTTAAAATTGCTATACGTATTCAATGCCAGTTTCATTCAGAGAAGGTCTTCCTTTTCCCTATATTCAAGATATTTAGCGGACTCCAATAACATTTAAATTACAACATTTAAGAGGTACGTGTTCAGCTGATTTCCGCTCAGGAGAAACAATTAAAACAATCGACTTTCTGCATTTCGAATACGAATCAGAATGTGAACAAATACATGCACAAACATGCAAGGCATTCTCTTTCTCTCTTTCTCTTTACCTGACTTTTCTTATCTTTGATGGAGGTTACATGGTTTAACGGCGCTCATTTGCTGTAAAATTGTCTTATTAATTTGTTTATGTCGTTGTGTTGTAGAGTTTTAGGAGCGCCACGGGAGAAATTTAAATTTGCTGTTAGAAATGTTTGTCAAAATTTATTCTATTTCTCTTAAGCTGAGGGTAATTTACAAATCGTTTCAGATTACATTATACATAGACATTTGTATAGTAGAGTAATGCATTGTTAACTTTTGTGCCGCTATTTACTTCGCGTTTAAATAGCTAATACGTACTATAAACATACTTAAACATCCGATTTATACGATTCTATTGTCAGAATAAGGAAATTAACTTCAACATTTTCAAGTTGGCTTAAACAAAATTCTCTATGTGAAATAACATTCACTTAAAATTTCTCACATTATATTACCTAGAATGGTAGTTTCTATTATATGGTTCCTTTTAAATATTTGAGCTGTGCTACCCTTCCTTGATATTCATGAAAGATATTTTCTGGAATCTCACACTGTTCTAAATTTTTCAAGAGAAGCTATTAAAGAAAATTTGCATTTGGAAATAAACCGGTAGGATTCTGATTAAGATACTAGGAAAAATAGTTTGTTTTTGTGCGCCTCAAAAATTAAGGTTGTACATTTGTTTGAATGTAATATTCTTTCAATGGGGTCATCTATAGACATTAGGAATGTTTTAGTGTATCAAGTAGGCATAATAATTATTTTCATTTATGAAAACTTAAACATATATGTAATATGGAATACCGTCACATTTAAATCCACCGATATAAAATCCCATAAAATTAAGAGTAAACAATTGTGAATACAAGAGTAAACTGGGTTGAATGTTGAAATTTACGTTCTCAAAATATCTAGTTCTATTCAATTCAAATATGAATTGTCTTCTAAACCTTGTTTGTGGCATATTCTTGATTACTTTATGTTTTTTGGGCAATAACACCACAATAGAAATAAAACGACGTATATTGCAGGAATACCAAACGTTTCAAAGTCTATTCTGGCTTCGTTGTC
The DNA here is from genome assembly GCA_034190945.1 of Octodonta nipae. Lineage (NCBI taxonomy): Eukaryota > Metazoa > Arthropoda > Insecta > Coleoptera > Chrysomelidae > Octodonta > Octodonta nipae. The sequence continues at coordinate 65,557,627 of CM067217.1, read as the reverse complement.
AATGGCTTTATATTTATTGATGTTATATGTTATAAATCAAAATTTCATTTTGCAATCTACATCAATAAATATAAAGCCATTGACAACGAAATCAGAATGTACTTTGAAACGTTGATATTCCTGCAATATACGTCGTTTTATTTCTATTGTGGTGTTATTGCCCCAAAAAACATAAAAGTAATCAAATATGAATATTAAGATAAGGATATGCCTGCCAAGTTTCCAGTCAAAAAAAGTTTCTCTGATCACTCGTGTGTATATATGTTTATAAATGCCCGATTTCTTCAGAAAGTTCACCACCCTAATAACAATTTATAATTATTTATATATAGATATTGTAATATAGTCCGTGGGTTCAATTTTAGAATTATAAAACTAATTTCCACTTTCACTATTCTAGAACTTTATTTACATTCAAACAGCTGATTCAAAAATACAATAACAATCCCATATAAGCTAGTCGTCGCGGTATAACTAACTGGCGATCGTGATGTGCTTCTTTTATATCACCAGCGTAGAATTCTCCAGTAGAAATCATTATCGTTCCTTCCGCTGCCGAGTCTTTTCGAGAATCGTATTTTTTTATCATAAAGCGTTTGTTGTCGTGCTGAATGACACAGGGTCGGCTTTGGGTAAATTCCGTAACACTGCTCCCCCTTTAATTCTGATCGTCCCGATCAGAAACATCCCCTCCATGGTAGGGAGCGAGTCGATCTAAGTGAACCACCTTCAATTTAGCCTTGGGGTTTCGACGGATCCAGTAGACGACGTCATTCAGCCTCTTGACCACTTCGTATGGACCATCCCAGGCGGGCGTAAGCTTTGGGGATTTACCCTTGCTCCGTTGGGGGTTGTACAGCCAGACTTTGTCCCTCTCCTGGAACCCGACTGAATTGGCCTTGAGGTCATCCGGTCACTGGTGGCCAACATCTGCGTTCGGGCTAATTCGTGTATTGCCAGCATGTTATGTCGGAGCTGGTCGGCATAATCCTCGATGTCTTGGGGAGGTTCTTCAGGGGAGCCAAATGCCAAGTCGCATGGTAGTCGCAGCTCCTTTCCGAATAAGACCCTGGCTGGGGTCAGGCCTGTACTATTATGTAGAGCAGAGCGATATGACAACAGGAATAGGGGAATATGCTCATCCCAATCACGCTGGTTATTGCTGACGACCTTGGATAGGTGTTGTTCCAAGGTCCTGTTGAATCTTTCCACCATTCCGTCTGACTGTGGGTGTAATGGTGTTGTTCTCGTTTTCCTGATCCCCAACATCGTGCAGACCTTCTGGAATACATTCGATTCGAAGTTACGCCCCTGGTCTGAATGTAATTCCATCGGGACGCCAAACCGGCTGAAAAGTTGTTCTACTAGCACCGTCGCTACCGTGGTTGCCTCTTGGTTGGGTATCGCATATGCCTCAGGCCATTTGCTGAAGTAATCCATGGCGACCAGAATGTATTTGTTCCCCCTCTCAGACTCGGGAAACGGATTGTCGACATCGATGGCAATTCTCTCAAATGGGACGCCCACATTGTACTGCTGCATTCTGCCTTTGGTCCGGGTCTTCGGGCCCTTACTGGCGGCACATGTGGCACATTTGCGGCACCAAGCTCTGACGTCTTCGAAGTAATTCACCCAGTAGTACCGCTGGCGAACTTTGTCTAGGGTTTTATTCATGCCCAGGTGGCCTCCGGTAATTCCATCATGTACTTCGGTCAGGATGGCTGGTACCTTTTTCTTCGGAACTACCATTTGGGACTTGGTTTCTCGTCCATCAGCGCTTTCCCAAACTCGGTTGAGCATTCCATTGTCGACTCTTAGAGAGTCCCACTGAGCCCATAACGATTTCAGCACGCCGGAGTATCTAGCTACCTCGTCATATCGTGGCCTGGGTGCCCCTCTCATTTTGAGTGACAAGATTGGTTCGATGTCTGGATCAGCCATTTGGTCCTGGATGCACTGTTCCGTTGTCCAGTCTTCATTGGCCTGCACTCGGATCTGCCTGATGGAGATACCTTCTCGCTGTTCCGTCTTCAGACAATGCTTGCATTCCGCTCTACAGGGTCTTCTGGATAGGGCATCGGCATTATTGTGCAAACGGCCGACACGGTGTCCCACCTTGAAGTCGTATTGCTGTAATTTCTCCATCCATCTGGCCAGTTGTTCTTTCGGTGTCTTCATGTCCAGCAGCCATTTGAGTGCGGCATGATCTGTTCGGATGAAGAAAGGACGACCATAGATGTATTTGTAGAAATGGTTTACAGCCCTTATTTTTCCAAGAAGTTCTTTTCTGGTGACACAATAATTTCGTTCCGGTTTCGAGAATCCACGGCTGTAATACTCGATCACCCTTTCTTCACCATCTTGCACCTGGGATAGGACGGGCCCCAAAACTGTGTTGCTGGCGTCGGTGTCTAAAATTAACTTGCCGGACTATGTAGGAAAGGCTAGGATTGGGCTGGAACATAGTGCTGCCTTCAGTCGTCTGAATGATGTTTCGCAATCCTGATTCCAACGGAAGGTCTCGTTCTCAGTGGTCTGCCGATGTAGAGGCGCGGCAATGGTGGCAAATCCCTCAACAAATCGCCTCTAGTAGGAACAGAGGCCCAAGAAGCTTCGGAGTTCATGCTTGTCTCTTGGGACTGGCCAATCACGGATGGCTTGTGTCTTTTCCTCGTTGGTGCGGATTCCTTACTCGGAAACGACGTGGCCCAAAAACTCTACTTCTTTTTGGAACGTGGAACACTTCTTCGGGTTGAGTCTCAGGTTGGCATTATTAATTCTGGAGAATACTTCGTCCAGGATCTTCAGATGTTCGTCGAATGTCTGACCCATGACTAGAATGTCGTCGAGGTATACTAAGCACGTCCTCCATGTTAACTGTCTTTCTTCGTGACATCATTCAGCTTTCTGTAATCCACACAAAATCGGGTGGTTCCATCCTTCGTTTTAACTTGCACGACGAGCCTTTCCAGTATCTGTTCGATGCTGTATGATGTTGGTGCGGCCGGTGGTTCCATTTTGACTGTTAAAAATTTGCCAGTGCTTTGTGATAAATTGCTTGGCTTTCTTCTGGTTCTCTGGTGTCAGGTGTGTCAAATGGTCAGCAAACTGTTGTAGGAACTCTTTACTGGGCCCTGTCTCCTTCACCGACGTCTGGTACTCTTCTTCGCAATTGATGATGGTCTCTACTGGCTCGAAACAAGCTATCTCTTGACCATTGGCAATTCTGATGTCGTTGTTGGACAAATTCAGGACTCTGATTGGTATATCTCGTCCGGTTTTAACTATTAACATGAGCTGAGTGTACGGGCTCCACCATTCCAACGCAGCTCCCAGGATTGCTGTCTAACTGCCCATGAATAATCTGTTCCATTCGACCGGGAATTCTAGCTGAGGACTTTGCCACAATTTTTATGGGGGTGACTGATGTGTTGACCGGCCGTGTCAATACAAATTCCTCATTTAGGAACCGAAGAACATCATATCTCGGGTCGAACATAATTTCATGCTGGCTAATTACGTCCATTCCCAGTATAAAATCGTCCTCAATATACTACCAGGACACTATGCCGGATCATGTTGTCCCCTATCTGTAGCACGACATCTGCCTCACCCTGTATTGACATGAACTCGTCGGTGACTGTTCTGAGCTGGATGTTATTGGTAACTGACCGAATTTCTGATGCTCTCAAAACCCTGGACTTGGCAATGGTCACAGCGGCGCCGGTGTCGATGGTGATGGTAACTGCTCGCCCATTGATGGTGCCTCTGATGACTAGGCTGCCGCTATCTCGGCAAAATCCCCGGATGGATAACGTTTTGGGGGCTGGTGGAGGGACAGTCAGCATTCGCCCCCCTATGCTGACTGACTGACGGTCCCTGGACATGTGGCTGTTTTGTTGGTTACCCCTGGTCGGTGATTGTTCAGGTGGCCTCACTCGACAATCACGTTGGAAGTGTACTGTCCGTCCGCAGCGGTAACATGCCCCTCTGGTGCCGGTTCTTTGTGACCGTTCTAATATTTTGTTCAGACCAGCCAGCAGCGCTTCAAATGGTGACTCTGACTCTTCCTGGTTGAAGGAAACTGCTCGGACCCTCGGCTTGGACATGTTCATGACGGCCTCTACTTCCAAAGCCCGAAGTAGAGCTTCATTACTTTTCTTGACGCCACTTAGTCTTAGATTTCGCTGTACTTCCACATCTCTGATGCCGTTTATGAAACTCTGTGTGGCCAACTGGTCTTTCGTTTCCTCTGGCAGGTCTGGGTAGGACAAGTGAATTAACCGTCTAATTTCTGCTTCGAATTCTTGGAGGCTTTCACCGGATTTTTGCGTTTTTCCACTCAGTTGGACTTGGTATACCTGGCTCAAGGATTGATTGTCGTAACGTTTGTCCAGGATGGCGATGATCTTGTCGAAATTGCCTTGTTCCTCGACTGGAATGCTTTGGAGGAGTTCTAGGGCCGGACCTCTTAACGAAATTACCAGAGAAGTAGATTTTATACATGGGCCAAGATGAACTGCCGTCGAATGTGGGTGGTTTACTAAAGGAACCTTTGGTACTCACGGTGTTCTGGTATTTTCCTCGCTGTAAGTCCTGTTGCATTTTTTTGATTTCTGTTTCTACCTTGTTTTGAATAGCACTGATTTCAAATTTCACCTGGCTCTGTATGGAATCGATGTCATCTACTTTGGTTTCAAGGGCCTCCACATTATTTTTTAGGATCTTTATGTCGTCGTTTATCTCTTTTATATCTGATTCTACTATTTGCATTCTTTCATTAACTGTTTCGTTAACGTGTGATACTATTTGCATTAGTTGTTCAAATTGCATTTGCCTTTTTTCTTCAGTTATTTTAAATTCATTTTGTCGTTTTTCTTCTAATAATTTAAATTCATCTTGTCGTTTTAATTCAGTTTGATCTTGTTTTTGTTCAAGTATTTTAAAATCATTTTCTCGTTTTTCTTCAAATTTTGAGAACAATCCTTTCAATAAATTTTGTTGTTTTTCTTCCATCGTTGAAACAAGATTTGTTGTTTTTTCATCAAAAGATTTTACTAACCTTTGTTGAATTTTGTCTTAATGTTGTTTCTCCTTCTTGTCACGTTTTTCTAGAATCTGTGCTATTTTTTCGTCTAGTCCCTCGGTAACCTGCTTGACTATTCTTTTCGTAGTTTCGTCCATACAACGGGTTTCCATAAATCAAATTAACTGCACTTAATCCTTTACTTCTGATCACCAAATGTCATAAAGTCCGTGGGTTCAATTTAAAATTATAAAACTAATATTCATTTTCACTTTTCTAGAACTTCATTTACATTCAAACAGCTGATTCAAATACAATATCAATCCCATATACGCTAGTCGTCGCGGTATAACTGAACTGCGATCGTGGCGTGCTTCCTTTAATATCAGCGTCGAATTCTCCAGTAAAAATCGTCATCACTCCTTCCGCTGCCGAGTCTTTTCGAGAACCGTTTTTTTTATCTCAAAGCGTTTGTTGTCATACTGAGATATATATATATATATATATATATATATATATATATATATACGAGCATTCTATATTGCAGGCAAACGTTGTCATTAATTTCTTGAATAGTGACTCATTACTTTAACTTAGCTGATAAAATATTTAAATAATTTTCTCCTCTTAGAAATGCCTGTACGCATTAAACAAGCCCGAGAAACGAAGCAATATTATTTGAATCCGGGTGGCATCCAGAACAAAGGTGGCCTTTAAATTATAGAGAGAACGTTTATACAGAAGTTTGAACAGTAGTTAGATTGCTAAGGAGACCAGTGGATGGTAATAATTGCCCAAGTCCTCATATATATCATATCCCCCGTCTTCGTGAAGCCGAATACGATTGTATTAGTGAGATATCTTCACTAACTCGCCTAAGAATCTAGCAGTGTCACACGGTCCACGATTTACGATTCTTAACCCTTTCAGCTTTAACTTATCCTTCGGGACGATTATTGCCTCAGTATCTACATTTCCGAACCAATAAGCAGCTGCGTTCCAGTCTAACAATTCCATATATTCACCCGATTGGGATCCTAAGATGGCGTCAATGCTGGGAACTCTGATATATTCATAACTATTCTGGTAAATTTTAATTTATGTGAGTGGTTTTATCACGAAGCTTTTAGATTGTTTTGATAATATCCGAACTCTCTTACAAACTCTAAGGCGAAGGGATGTTTCCATACCAACTGCGTAATTCTTTTGAGGTTGTAATTTATAAAAAATATAAATGCCAACTAACTGAAGCTGAGATCCATAAGTTAAATTAACATTAGTCCAGAGATGAAAATAAGTTAGCATTGAAGTTTTGGTATTACATAAGTAGTTATTATTTTATAATGGCATTAAATTGTTTCATGAAAATTTCATTTTGATAATAAATGTCATAAATGTGAAACCATAGGTTTGTCAAATGTAATGTCAATATAAGGAACGAGAACTTTTTTATTAATAGAAATAGAAAAAAAAATCAGACACAAATATACTCGCATGCACATATACTATAGAGTATATAAGTATGGGTAGATTTTTTTGTTTTTGTTTTATGTTATAAAAGAATGTGATATCAGTCATCAGTAGTATCAACCGAACTTCCAATTTCGACAGGTTACAATCTGTACATCAGTCATCCCAATTATAATGTTATCATTGTTATTACAGAAGAACATTTCTAAAAAATGACCCTTGAAAGTGTTAATATTTATGTATTTTTTAAATCTGAAATATGCTGATTATCTATTTACTTTTTTAGTGTAAGGACACTTTTATTTTATGTTAAGCTATGTTTTAAGTTCCAGATGTGTGTCATATGTATTGAAATGGAAAGAAACATCCAAATAAAAGGGAATCAAATCAGTAATAAGTTCTGATTAATAAATGAATAGTATATAAAATAATAAATGATGCATTGAAACAAAAAGCCAATATTAGAGAACAATGAGAGACATGTAAAAGTAATATGAAAACATCAAATGCAATTTAAAGATCAAAACGTGAATAGAAATGATTGAAATATAAAACTAGACTGAAAACTGGTCACGTATAGATGATTTACACAACAAAATTCAAACATTAAATGCTTTTTTGAAATTAGTAAATGTGACAGTTTAAACTAAATTTATTAAAAAGAGAGTAGGAAATCAAATGATGATATAAAAATATTTTACTTATTATGTTACAGTAACATCATTTAATGAAATAAAAATATAAAACATACCTTTATTTCGAGACATCAAATTTCAATCTGACAGCAGACAAATTTCATAGTCAAAATTTTATTGTAATTTCACATTTTGAGTAGATATTGGCCAATAATTAGAAACTTTAGACACTTATTAAATTATTTCGGATTAATTAAAGATTGAAAAAGCACTATTTCCAACAAAAATAACCAAGTTAAGTTCAAATGTCATAACACAACTTTGGAGCGAAATATTGACAGATTTAATAATCGGATTAGACTGAAATTCAAAGGACAAAGCAAGGAAATCTAGTGGTAGTAATGTTTTGTGCCACCAATGAAAAAATTGTAATACAATTAAATGGCAGGTCAACAATGAAGCCAGCAGGTACTTGGCGACATGGAACAAAATAGCTAAAAGTGCAAATTTAAAGAAAAGTAGAGGGTGTTTTGGAAAGTTATTTAGATACGAAATTCAATATCAGGGAGTAGATTATCGCTTGTAAAAATGGATTTTCAAATATGCGGATTTAAAAAGTTAAAAATGTTCAGTCCTAAGTCAAATAAAAAGCTATAAAAGGCAAGAACTGACAGCAGTTTAAAAAGAGTCTATGGAGGGTTGAATGAGGGAGGACAAACTTATATGGGAATAAAACTGAAAAAGTGTCTAGCGGACGTTTTCAAATAAGAAGTACAAGAATTGGCCCGAATGGCGCAAGTGTGACGACAGGGTATGTTAGGAATTGAAAGGGTTGAAATACACACATCCTACATTTAGAAGTGAAGTTGCTAAAAAAGTGAGAATGATGTAATTATTCGTTAAAATCGTAAATATAACGTAGAAAATCTGTTATGTGAACTTCTCTTTGTAAATGGTTGTCTCCGTTTTTTGTAATCTCTGCAAGTGATATGAGTTTATAGTATGTTAATTGTAATATAAATTAATAAGTGTGTGCCCCAGTTTTAACTTTTTATGAAACTCATTGATTTTATAGTTGTTATTTTGTTATAAAACTTTTTGGAATAGTTAAAGAATGGAAAAAAATTGTATATTTATAACATTTTTATACTTGCTAACAAATAGATGTTGGTGAATTAATGTAAATAATTACATATTTATTTTGAAGTGTCCCTTTACAAAGTTGTTGTTTCTACTTCCTTGTTCATCTCTCTCTGGATAAAAGGTAATTAACAATTCTTTTCATCACTGAACAAACTGCTATAATTAAATTATCTCTTCTGTTATCATTATGGAACAAATTTCACTTGTATTTTAGTCTAGAATAGTTTCTTTTTCAAGGATTCTAACATTTTCACACACTGGTTTTCCATATATTTTTTCTTGTCTAGTTGAACAAAAAGTTCCATTAGCTACTATTAAATGATTATTTTTGGCATCTTTCTGCTGTAGTTGTATTTTAAATATTTCCAAAGGTACGCCTGGTGAATGCCCCTGGGAAAATATCTTCAGAAGTTTTTTGAAGTTCTCGAGCTTAATAATTATGTAATAATGGGTCCTCCAGAGTTTAGTTTATGTAGGATATTTATCTTGAATCCTAAATAAATGTGCAAATAAAATTTTGCTTGTAAGTCATTTTTATCTATGTACAAGGTATTTCATTAACTTAACACTTTATTAATGTTAAATATAAATCTGATTGTTGAACAGTGATGGTTAAATTTGCATTTTTTGATGTGAATTCTTCACATTAACCTAATTTTATTCATGTAGGTTTGTTCGTAGAAAACTGATTTCTACGAACAAATTACCCGGTGGGTTCCAGTGGCTCCCCCAAATTGAAACCATTTTGTGGACACTTTTTCTTACACAGAGTGTCCTCCTTTTACTCAAACTCCATAAAAGAGTCGAAATTTAGAGGTGTTACAGAAAACCTCGTTCGAGAGTATAAAGTGACAGCTGTTTTTAACTTTAAAAAAATATTTTAATTGGGTCAAAGAATTTTAAGTGAAGACAGTTAAATAAAATAGTCGCAATACAGTACAAGTTGAATGGGAAAGTACTGAAATCAAATAACAGAAAATAATAGCAATCAACACAAAGTATCCAGTTTGGCAAGTGAAAACAAATAGTAAATATTTCATGGTAGCAGACAGGAAAGCAGTTTAAATTGGTAATAAAAAATATTGGCAGTAAAATCAAAATCATTCTAAAGTAGAAAAAGCAGAGTTATTTGGAAACAGTTAAGAAAAACAAATAAATATTCATGGAACATTTCGGAAATCATTTTAGCAATGATGTATAGTTTGAAAATATTGCATTTGGAAATTCATTGAGCTTGAAATAAGTTTGTTGCAGAGAATTAAGAATCATTTCGGTACAGCAAATCTTTTTAGATTAGTCATTGATATTTATAAAGTGTTTGATATTTGTTAGAAATTTATTGATTGATTTGATTTGTTATATATTTGAATTTTGAAATTGATTTTTAAAGAGGTTGATAATTTACAGTTTATTTTAAAAAGTTTGATAATATATTTAATAAAGAAATTGAGTTGTTTTATTATTGACAAAGGGTCAATTGGCGCATGAATAACATTTAAATAAAATAAAAAGAGTTTCAAGAGTCGGAGCAGTTTGATTGAAGATAACGAATATTGTGTGGAGTTTTTACGGAGTAGACCAGTTTAAGATAAATAAATAATAGTTCAAATAATAACCACGAAGTAAAAATTCCACAACAGTATGTATCAGGGCAATCAATGTATTTACTTTATATACTACTTTTGATTTAACAGGATCTCCCATAACAAGGGAAGATGTTCATAAAACAAATTCTATAAATAATAATTTGGACTGGTAGGTATACTAAGGGTTCCGTACCACCTTAGAGATTTGATACAATGTAGGTTAATCAAAGTACACTTTATTTTCAATGAAGCCCTAGAATTTTTTGTTTGAATTTTAGGCTCAGTAAGTTGGAAGATAAAAGGGAGAACGAAAAATTTTAAACACTAAATTATTAAATGGTATAAACAAATTATTTTAAATATAAATTTTAGCACATATAGTTTCTGAGATAAATAAATTAATATGTTTTTTTCCTTAATATCTCTTAAACAAATTATTTTACAGTATGAAATAATATACTTGTATTATTATGTGATATATTACATGATGAGTTTGAAAAAAGTTTTCCTGTACAGTTCAAGTGAGGCCCTATATTTCTATTCTTTTTTCCAAATTTTATGTAGTATAGTCTCCGAAATAAAGGAAGGGATAATTCGTTGTTTTTTATCTTTTAAACAATTATTTTAAAAATATTTGTATTCCCCATGAGTCCTTTTATTGGATATATTATATGATGCATTTAAAACAATTTTAATTTTATATTTTCCATTTAATTCTGTAATTTGCCCAATTAATATTAGAGGGATTTCTCCTTATTTTTCCTGTAAAGTTTAGGTGACGCCCTATATCTCTAGTTTTCAAAATTTTAGATCTTATAGTTTCGGTTTAAACTAGTTATTTTTAATATAGGAAAAATGTATTTGTTTTCCTCAGAATGAGACTTTTTTATTTTTCATTTAATTCTATAATTTGCCCCCCAAAATTAATATCAGGGATTCTCCGTATTTTTATTTTAAACTATGAGCAACGTCCTATATTTCCTTTTTTTTAAATTTTAGGCTCAATAGTTTCCGAGATTAGGGGATGGTCGATTTTAGTAAATTTCCCCCCAGAAGTACCCCTAAAATCAAAATTTCTTCATTTACGAAATGTACTTCTGATCAGGTCACTTAACTATAAACTGATACCAAATTTCAAACTTTTCTGTCGAGTAGTTTGCTCTGATATGAAAGACGGTGAAATCAGGAGTGATTTTATAATGGTTTCCGTATATTGAATATAAGGAACCATGAAATTGGAAAAGCTTCTGACCCTCATCTAATATAGGGAGAAATTTGTAAACTAACTAGAGTGTTTAATAAAATCTGGAAATAAAGATTGGATTAGCAAAAACATCCACTGCAAAAAGATGTAGTTACTCGCCAACTTACTGTGGGCTAGTAACTACAGTCATCTTCTCAAAATTTTCTTAAAAATTGGACACTCAGGATGTGAGGAAGCGCAACAGGAATAAGGCATTGCTTTGCATACAAATTCTCTTATAAAGGTGCAGAGACACGGATTGTGAAATAAATGTAAGTTTTGTAGACTGCTCGTGTGGTAGTCTACAGATAAAACGTTCGGAAATATTCCCATGGACTAGGACAAAACAACCTGGAAAACGGTAGATAGAAAAAAGTTAAATAATTATGTTAACGAGACTAGTGTGTTCAAAGGAGAAGAATTGCTAGTGGTACTAACAATGCCAGATCAGTCAACGATTGTATGGTGTTGTTGTATGATTTGTTTTTCTACAGGATATTTTAAAATCTTTGGTTGCAGTCTAGGCTGATGTACCTTTAGGGAATTGTACAGGTTTTCAAACTCGGAAAGTGTGTCGAAGGTGGACAGGCTTAATTGGTTTCGGTTTCTTGAAAATAACAAAACCAAATCATTTTGGAGGTGGTTAAAAAAAGGCGTTTGGCTAATTATAATAATATAAAGATAAAAGGTATTTATCGTACTGTTCAGAGACGAGTAAGAACTTCTTAGTAATTTAATAATTTTTGTACGGACGTCGATAGATTATACACACATTTGCTGATTTCCAAGCAAGTATCTAAGGACAATAAATTTCAGTATTATTAGAATTTTTTGCGACAGTACATACTATTCGGTATCATCTCGGATGTAATCAACATTTGCTTAGGCGACGTACACAAGGGACGGGAATAAAGAACGGGTAAATGGCAGCTAGAGCTGAATTAGAATCTATACTAATATAATAAAAAGGTAAATTTGTTTATTTGTTTGTAGGGGGTAATTTCTGGAAGTAGTGAACCGATATTAAAAATTCTTTCACTAATAGAAAGCTACACCATCTGCCACTAACATAGGCTACATTTAATTTTGACAAAATGTTTGATTACGCGTTGGGAGCAGTGGGGTGTCTATTATTTTTAGTTCAATTTAATATTTTGGAAAGAAAATGTACTACATGCTTGAAAATTGGTGTATATACTTTTCTTCCCAAATAAATAAAAACAGGTTTAATTGTGTTACAAAAATTCAATTATCTCATGGGGGACAGATGGGGTAATATTTTCCGGGAACCTAAAGTAATAGAGACATGAGAATTAACAGGTTTATTCCTTTTTGTAAGTGAAATATTAAATAGGTGACAGTGGGATGTCTGTTGTTTTACTACAATTTATTTGACAATAATATTTCATTTATGAGGTAACTAAGAGAATTTAATTTAATAATATGCAGGATGGCACAAGAGCTGCTAAAGATCATATAATAATTATGTTCCTTTCAAATTGGAACAATTAGGAAGTGGTGATCTTGAGAATTTTATGTGGCACTTCTAGGTGCGACTTTGTTATAAGATAGTGTATTCGCAAAAAAATGCGATCAAAGAATTTTGTTGATTCAGTCGTCCCATTAAAACCTTAAGGGAAAACCTAGGAAAAACCTTATGAACTATCCCGATATTGGGTTGTTCCCAAAGTCGTCATGACAATTTCTTTCTTAATAATCGGCAACCAGGAACGAATCCCATGGAGGTAGTAGCGAAACAATCGTATTCATTAAAATTAAAGCAGACTCTTTAAATTTTCGTTTATTAAATTCTCTTAGTTACTTTATATACAAATACTATTGTCAAACATTTTAATTTTTTAATTTTGAGAATTGTGCCTTTTTTATAGTTTCCTTACCAATGACAACGAGGTCTGATCTAGTCCCCGAAACGTTTGGAAATATATAGTAATTTCTTGAATTGTGGTGTTATTTTCCCAAAAAGTGCTTAAAGGTGCAAATCTTGATATATATAAGTTATATAGGTTATTCCATCGACTTATATGAAACCACCTAGCAACAGTTCCCAAGCTGAGTCAGTATCCACGTGTCGTCTCAGGTTACCCTTCGACGACATACATCCGTGCGAACTGCAAGCGCGGCGACAGCCTAGTCAGCGTTCTTAGTTTATAAATTACACTATTTCATTGTATCATTATTCATTGTTACTTACAAAGTCTGTCTAGTTAGTTTAACACGTAATTTTGTCTTTTTATTGTTATAAAGTTTTATTGTTATGTTCTAGTTATTATTTTTATTAAAAGTATTGTGCAAATATAAGTAAAATCTTTTTTTAAAAAGAGGAATTTTGAAAGAGTGATATAACAAATTGGCGCAGTCAGTAGGATCCGTCTAACGTTACTAGAACACGAGTACTCTAACTGGTAGTGGCGGACTCCTATCCCTCAACGGAACAACGAACCTGGAAGAAGTCCTCACTGCAATCAAACGTAGAAGACGGCGCTTTCAATGTTCCTGTTGATGTAAGTAATGGTGAATCGTCATTCGTTTTAAGTAAATATTATTTGATTTATTTTATTGAACATTGATTTTTAATATTTGTTATAATCTATTGATTTGATTGAAATTGATTTATTTTATTATTTGATTTTACATATTTATCAATTTGATTTTTATTTTCGATATATTTGATTCAAATGAAATATTGATTTATTTTATTCTATTGATATATTTATTTGATTTCTCTTTATTGATATTGATATATTTGATTTACGTATTTTATTGATTTCTTTATCCATTTGATTCATTGATTTATTTGAACTATTGATTTTAATTGCTTTACATTTTGTACCATACTGTTCTATCGTTCAAACAATTGTTAATTCCCACTAACGTATTCTACAGTTTATTAATTTTCTATACCTTTTAACATTTCATTTTTACACCCTTGTTCCAATTCCTTTATATCTACTAATATAAAAATGGCACAAGCTTCTCCAACACCGGTTACCAATGAAACCGAAAGATATCGGTTAACGGAAATATTTTCCGTTATACCCAAATTTGGCGACCAAATTTCCTTGGGAACCTTTATAAATGCGTGTCATTGCGCATATAATATGTCCACGGCGGATCAAAAATATTTGTTAGTGATCCATATCAAAAATAAAATCAAAGGGAAAGCGGCGCAGTTGATAAATTCAAGGAACCCCGGATCGTACCTTGAAATCAAACAACTCTTGACCCTACACTTTGGAGATTCTCGTGATCTCTCTTCCCTTATTCACGACTTACAACGTCTAAAACAACTGTCGAACGAGTCCCCATTAACGTTCTACAATCGTCTCCAAGTCTTGAGTGCTATAATGCACTCCTTCATTCACAAAACTGCTGGGCTTAGTCCAGAACAAAAAGACGCCAAGACCACTCTAGTGGATACAATGGATATGAACACCCTTCTTGCGGGATTAGAACCCCGTTTAGGTCAGGTTATACGTGCCTGTAATCCTAAAGACCTTCTAGAGGCACATTCCCGGATTAGAAGAGAGCTTCAACTTTCTTATTTCGAGGATCAGAAAACGAACAAATCTGTTCCTTTCAAACCCAACTTCCAAGCACGAAAGCCTACACAACTTCTTAAGTGTCTTCATTGTGGTCGATTAGGCCACATAGCTGTAAATTGCCGATTGAAAAATCAAAACAATTCTCAAACATTCAATCAAAACCATAGGCCAAATCCTGTTGGGTCTAACCAACATACAAGGCCAAACTTCCCCTCAAATAATCCCCCGGTTCAACAAGGACAGTTTCGTCCACAAATTTTTCAGAGACCCCCTTTTTGGTCTCAAGTGAACCCGAATTATTCTCGACCTTCTGTCATACAGAATAATCCAAACAACCATCCTGAAATGACCCACCACTTCAACCAACATCAAAATGATGGTTATTCCCACTATCCAGACTACAATTACTATACCGAGGATAGCAACACTTACGACTACGAGGATGAAGAAAATTATCCTGTCGTTGAACAAACTTTCGAAGACACCCCTATCGAGCCTTTTAATAGTCATCAATATCAGGATTTTCTAGCGCTTCCGAGCCTAGACCAACCTCCCGATTCGACAACAACTTTGTGCGATGTCGAAACCCAAATTCAAAACCTGAATCTGGACGACTTGAACCCCGACTTGAACTTCCCGGAGCAACTATTTCTTTAAGCCCACTTCTTACTGTGAACTCTAAAAATCTATATTACATTCTTGACGCTTCTTCTAAATTCAAATTACTTATTGATACCGGAGCTGGTATCTTTATCTTTAAAGAAAATACCGTAAAGAATTTCACCCAAAGATCTCCTGAAAGGGTAACGATTCAAGGTATTACCCATGAAAAAATCCCTATTTTACAATCTACCCTAATTCCATTCGCTCCACGTAACCCACATATTCATTTCAT
Source organism: Octodonta nipae (assembly GCA_034190945.1). Classification (NCBI taxonomy): domain Eukaryota; kingdom Metazoa; phylum Arthropoda; class Insecta; order Coleoptera; family Chrysomelidae; genus Octodonta; species Octodonta nipae. The sequence goes on along the minus strand of CM067217.1, from coordinate 65,542,066 downwards.
ATACGATTTGGACATTGAGTTTGACGGCATACTAGGTTTAGATTTTCTTGAACACTATGAATGCATAGTTGACTTAAAATCTAAACAGCTAATAACAAATTTTAAAACCATCCCTTTACACAAAGTTCCCGATAACGATCAACCCTTGACTGATGTACCCGACACACCCAATGTTAAGCCAAATATTACTTCACAAACACCCGCACAAAACAAAATAACCATTGAGGCACGCACAGAAAAGATCTTTAAACTTAAATGCGATCTCTCTAACATCGACGCCATCTTACCAACTCAAGAAATTGACAGAGTACGACTCCCAAACGCACTCGTACACATTAACGCAAATGGTGAATTTCTAACTTCTATCATCAATGCTAACGCGATGCCCAAAACAGTAAACTTTTCTGAGTTAAAACTGGAACCACTTGACAAAACTCACCCTCTTCTGAATTTAAACACCGATGACTATCATGATTCTCAATACACAGACAGAAACTCGACTATTAGACAACAAATTAGAACTGAACATCTCAATGACGAAGAACGCGAACAAATCACTAATCTTTGGAATTTCAAGACATTTTCTATATTGAAGGTGACGTCTTGACTATCACTAACGAGGTTAAACATTCGATTGATACGAATAATGCAAAGCCCGTTTTCACTAAATCATATAGATATCCTCAAGTTCATAAAGAGGAAGTGAAAACCGAAATTGGAAAAATGCTTGAACAAGGTATCATTAGGCATTCCTCATCTCCTTGGTCCTCCCCTGTATGGGTCGTCCCCAAGAAGTTCGATGCTTCTGGTAAACAAAAGTGGCGAGTTGTTATCGATTACAGGAAATTAAATGAATTGACTGTAGACGATATATATCCTCTGCCAAATATCTCCGATCTTCTCGACCAACTTGGAAAGTGTCAATACTTTTCTACACTGGATCTCGCTTCCGGGTTCCACCAGTTGGAAATCCAAGAGGAAGATATTCCTAAGACTGGCTTTTCTGTCGAAAATGGTCATTACGAATTCGTTCGTATGCCATTTGGTTTAAAAAATGCACCTTCTACTTTTCAGAGGGTCATGGACAATATTCTTCTGGGTATACAGAATGAACGTTGTCTCGTCTACATGGATGATATCATCGTCTACTCTCCGACCATCCATGAACATATTTCCCGGTTAACAGAAGTTTTTAAACGACTTCGGAAGTCTAACCTCAAAATTCAACCTTATAAGTGCGAATTTCTGCGTAAAGAAGTGGCTTATCTTGGCCTTCTTATCACACAAGAAGGTGTAAAACCAAACCCTTCAAAGGTTGAATGTATTCAGAACTTTCCGCAACCCAAAACTCCGAAATACATCAAATCTTCTCTTGGTCTCGCTGGGTATTACAGACGCTTCATACCAAATTTTGCGAAGATCTCTAAACCTCTGACTGAACTACTCCAAAAGACGTCAAATTCATCTTTGACGCAGATTGCAAGTCTTCCTTCAATGAACTGAATCAAGCCCTTGTATCTGACCCAATCCTGATATATCCAAACTTTGAAGAACCTTTCCTGCTCACTACTGATGCTAGTGCTTTTGCAATTGGAGCGGTTCTTTCTCAAGGCCCTGTGGGAAAAGATCTCCCTGTTACATACGCTTCTCGTACCCTCTGTGCTGCAGAGACACGATATTCCACCATTTAACGAGAATTGTTGGCCATAGTTTGGGCTGTTAATCACTACAGACCGTATCTTTTTGTGAAAAGGTTTACAATTCTGTTCCCTTACTTGGCTCTTTTCCATCAAAGTTCCTGGCAGTCGTCTAGCCAGATGGCGCCTTAAGCTAGAGTAATACAATTACAAGATCGAGTACAAGCCCGGCAAGGTAAACCAAAACGCAGATGCTCTTTCTCGCATCAAAATCAACCATTTCAAGCAATGTGCTGATTTCCTTTCCCAAGTCATTTTTTCGCTAACAACAGAACTAACTCCGAACAACCTGAAAACTCTGACAATGACGACGAACATGACGAAAGAATTACCGCTGAGTTTAATCGATTTGTTCAACTCTACAAAACTGAGTCAATAATGGATTACTCTAAAATTGAAATATTAATTCTCAACTTCTAGACAAGTCCCACAAGCGCATAGTTACATTCTTTTGGCAAAACAAACTTAACGACTTACATGACAAAATTATTGATGACTTTTTCGAAGAAGAACCGAATTTCAGTAATGACACTCTTAACATCATGGCCAGTAAATCTGTCAGGCATAGAAAATACTTAGTTGTACCTTTGCCCTATGAAACTGAAACTGTCGTCTCACATCTTTTCAAAATTATTTATAACAACCAAGATCAATTCAACGACTCCAAAACATACTGCATAGAAAATAACATAGAACTTCCCATTCTTGAAATTTTATCTTTCATTCTCTCCGACAAAGATATCAAACTCAAAATCTGCCAAAACATTGTTACAACTCCTACCGAAGACGAAATTCCTATAATAATACAACAATACCTTTGTGGTAAAAACAACCTCCATCGTGGCATTAACGAAACCATCAGACGTATTAAGGAAAAATACAATTGGACCGGCTTAATTAAAACTGTAGAACAATTTATCAAATCTTGTGAAACTTGCCAAAAGGTAAAGTTCTGTAGGAAAAACTTAAGTGCACCTTTTGTTATTACGGAAACACCCAAGACTCCTTTTGAACGTATTAACATTGACATGTTCGAATATCCATCTAGAAATCATGCACTGACTATTAGGGACGAAATTTACACAAGCCTACCCCATTAACGACAAAACAGCTTCAACTGTCGTAAACACCCTTCTGATTTTCTTTCAACATTACGGAACTCCACTTCGCATCCATTGGGACTAATGGACGTGAATTTGACAACACCTTAATGCGGGATTTATGCCAACTATACGACATAAAACTGACATTCTCCAGCGTTCAACATCCCGAGTCAAACAGCAGAACACCCAGACGAACATCCATTTAACGTCCTTCCTGATGCCATCATCTGTTATAATAACACGAAAAATAAAACCACCGGTTTCACGCCCTATGAACTCATATTTGGGCACACTTCTAGTAGGCCTCCAGAAACCCTTTACAATCAGGAAAAACTTATTTCCAAATACGTGAGAGATCTTAATAACAGAATGGACTATTATTGCAGACTCGCCCGTGCTAAAACCGAACGACAGAAAGAAAAATCTAAAGTGCGATTTGACCAACACGTTTCTACTAAACAACCTGATTACAAAGTAGGCGACAAAGTCTATGTAAAAGAGTCCCAAATCAAAAACAAAGCTGAAAACAAATTCAACGGGCCCTTTGAAATTATTGCAATACGAAAGAACTCTGCCACCGTCATAAATTTACAAACAAACCAAATAACTAAAGTTAACTTTGATAGACTAAAACCCTATTTTGAATAAATTCATTCTTTTCAGATTCTGTGAACTGTTTTCAGTCGTAAACCTTCAATAGGAGTTTTCTTCCATGAAGAAGGCACCCTTAAAATTTCTAATGAGAAATGGACACTCCTTGTTTACAAAGATCTAAGCCCATTTCGAGACGCTATTTTAAACAACGACAATATACTGAACAAACTTTTAGATACTATTAACCACAACAAAACTAACGTCAAAATTTTCAAATCAAAAGTACAGACTCACGTAAGCCCTCTGGAACAAATATCAAAATCTGTTAACATAAAATATACAGAAATTTTTGCTGACACTGAGACTTACAGTACCAACAGAAATAAACGCGGACTCATTAAAGGACTGGGATCGATTTGGAAATCTATTTCCGGTAACTTAGATGCAACAGACGGACAATACTTTAGTGACTCTATCAATAAAATTACTAAAGACCAACATCAAATTGAAAACTTAATGAAACGACAATTATCTGTAACAACTTTGGTCATTAAGAGCCTTAACACCACACTACAAAAATTTCAGTCCGAAGAGAACATATTTTCGGAAAATATTGAAGCAATTAGGAAGTCAATTGAGTTCATTACAGAGGATCTTGCTTTTTATGATCTTCAGGGCAATGTCTTAGATTTGTGTGAAAGCTTAATGGAAAGTTACGTATATGTTGAAGATACTCTTAACGATGTATTAACTGCAGTCTCTTTCGCCCGTCTAAAAATTTTACATATCTCAATTATAAACCCAGTAGATTTGGTCGATTCCCTTCAGAAAATATCATAGTCACTTCGTGAAAATAACTTACCACTTCCAACCTATCGTTCAAGTGTTGCTAGATACATCGATCTAATAGAATTGGAAGCTTTTCAGATCAATACTAAAATTATTTTTGTACTAAAAATCCTCTTAGTCACTCCTGAAACTTATAAACTGTACCGCTTGTATCCTATCCCAGTTTTGGATTATCGAACAGGATTTCACCATATTCTTCCAACAAAATTGAAATATATCGCGAGAGATGACGATTCGCTATTGTACGCATCTTTCGAAGACCTGAGTGACTGTAAGCCATTATCTAAAGAACATAAGATCTGTTCCAAAGTTATTCCACACACCATAGACAAAGAAGCCCTCTGCGAAGCACAGCTTCTTAGACAGCCAGCAGCCCTTCCTTCAACTTGCAAGCCTTTAATATTATATGCCGTAGAGTATAATATTCAAGAGATTGATGTGAACCTTTGGTTAATCTCGATTTCCGGACAGTTGCCCATCAACATCAAGTGCAAGGGAGAAGATGTCGTTACCCAATCCATATCGACAAATTCTCTATTGACAATCCAACCCAGTTGCAATGCCTTCATCGGTAACACCAGGGTCCATGCCCGAAGGACCACCAACAACGTTGACAACATCACACTTAAGAGTCACCCAGTCAACATCCCCTACAACTGTTGCGACAACGTGCCAACCATCAATAAACTTCCAAAGTTAAAACCCATGAGACTACAGGAATTGGATGCCAGAGACCTGAATATCGCTATCCATAAGCTTAGCCAATACTCCAGGGAATTGGAAAAGCTCCTAGACCAACCATTCTTGGAGAAACACACCTCCTGGTTTATGATCATCACAATAGCAACAACCGCAATTGTGGTTGCCCTCCTTTCCATCAGCATCATCAGGAAGAAATTCCAGAAGCCTCCAACGATCAGCCCTTCTGCCGATCCAGCACCACCACAAGGTCCATCAACCATCAAGCCCAGGGTAAAACTCCATAGCCTCCTTAGTCCTGTCGAGGATATTGAATTGCAGAACCTCCCTTAAAAGTCGATGCTGTAGCATCAATTTTTTTATATGGATGGGTTTTGTTATATAAGTTATTCCATCGACTTATATGAAACCACCTAGCAACAGTTCCCAAGCTGAGTCAGCATCCACGTGTCGTCTCAGGTTACCTTTCGACGACATACATCCGTGAGAACTGCAAGCGCGGCGACAGCCTAGTCAGCGTTCTTAGTTGATAAATTACACTTTTTCATTGTATCATTATTCATTGTTACTTACAAAGTCTGTCTAGTTAGTTTAACACGTAATTTTGTCTTTTTATTGTTATAAAGTTTTATTGTCATTTTCGAGTTATTATTTTTATTAAAAGTATTGTGCAACTATAAATAAAATCTTTTTTTAAAAAGAGAAATTTTGAAAGAGTGATATAACATATATATATATATATATATATATATATATATATATATGTTTTAGGTGGTTTCCGGGAATTCATCCGCGTAGTTGATAACTGATCTCTGCCGGGATCGATGGTAAAATGACGATGTTTCGGCAGAGTCACATCTGAGCCCTTCAGGTCGGTTCGCATAATTCGTAGCCTTCTGCTTTCGCTGCTAGTTACTCGAATACCAGAAGCGAAAGCAGAAAGCTACGAGAATTATGCTAACCGACCTGAAGAGGGCTGATGTGACTCTGCCGAAACGTCTGATTCTACCTGACTGATGAAAACTGCTGGTACTGTTGATTTGGACATGTTCATAACAGACTCTACTATGAAAGCTTGTAGCAGAACTTTAATACTATTCCTTATACCACTAACTTTCAAATTTCGTTAAGCCGCAAAATCTCTAATACAATTTATAAATCTTGTGTAGCCAATTGGTCTTGAACGTCCTCTTGTAGGTACGCTAACTTTACAATACGGCTAGTGTGTATTGCGGATGATCTAGAAGGATGCCTCAATGAGAAGAGTCCAATTAAATCGTATAAGAATATATTAGTTATATACATACATATGTATGAGCTGGATAGAGTTTTCGTTACATCACGACTAAAATCATAAATGTTTCGATTTACGTCTCAGGGAACAAAAAAGAAGATCTGAAAATAAATTAAATAGCTGCAGACACAGATCGATCTCTGGGCCTCCATCCACCTACTCCTCAACTCTCACCAGACGATTGATTAATAAGAGGTGGTTCAGATGCTAGAGTCAATCAGCTACAACTCATAATAGTTTTTTTCACATCAGCTACAAATATTCGAAGCAGTGCTAACTCACATTCAAATTCTAGCGATACTAGGGAGGGCGCAGATTTAGGCCGCATGTTTACCACAGATCCTGAACATCTTTTAAATCTGTTACCTAATAATTTTTAGTGACAACTCCCACATATCAATAGATATAGATAGATATACAATAAAACTTTGCCACTTAGGGAGTAGGCATATCGAGGCCCGGAGTTCTGCCTAAACTCTGGATTAATATCAATGTATTTTTTTGTTTTTTATTGTCTATTGAAAATGAGTCCAACGCAAGAGACAAAATAAATTTATAGATTTGCTTTGGATATTCACCTGCCATCGCAGTGCTTCAGAGAATATTTACTCTTGTGTGTATATATGTATATGTATGTATATACATAGACATATATTTATACTTTTATACATATTAGAATTTGTTGTACACATTACTTTTATTTAAAATCAAATACGTATATCCTGTATAAATTTCCGAATAACCAGCTAAACCGATGTCAAATAGAGGTTAAAAGCTTGTGCCTGATATGATGCTCTGCCAAGGTATTGATTGTGTTTGAAGTAAAGCTCGATTGAATGCGGCACACGTAGGACAGTTGTCCATCACCGGTAGATTTGACAGTTTGTATCGCAACAGAAGCCATTGCGTCCTCCAGTAATGGCCCTCATGTCGTAAACTCTCATTCCGACTTGGATATAAAGTCCATAGGCGGCGAACGTGTCAATGATGGCTATACTACCTCTGTTCTGTCTCTACCGTTTCACTCGATCTGACAGACATTCTTCCATTATCATTTCCTATTATGCTGTCATGTACAATAAACTCACGTTTGCCGATCTGCACCTTTATTGGACAAGCCCTTCGTTTTCCTCTCATATACTTTTTCGTAAATCACGATTAGGTAAAGGGATTTCTCGTCTTCTACAAATGAATTCTCTTCTAATGTATTGTTTGATCATGTGTAGTCATTTTGCTAAATTACTCTGCAATTTTTATTATTAAGCATTTCTGTTCATTAACTACTTAGTTAAATTTGCTATTGAAAGGGGTTATCAGATATTGTAAATAAAGGTTCTTTTGGTACCTTTATATAATGTGTGACATTTTTTAAAATATAATTGAACAGTAAATCTAGCATTATTGTGAGACTCAGTATGTTCACACCCGAAAATAACATACAATACTATGTTTGAATGAAATATATAAAAAATAACAGCAGTAAACCCATATTGTCAGAAAAAGTGGTCAAAATGGGATGAAGTAAGTTTAGAACGTAACTTATTTACTTATTTCTACTTTCTAAAGATGTCATAATATATGTCCAATTATAAACATAAAACTAACACTAATGGATAAAGAAGCATCATTACATAACAACATAACTACCTCCATGAAGTCTCCAATGCAGTTGAATGTTCACACAGCAGTCAACGGTATATTGGTGGCAACCAAAATAATTTCATTCCCTGTGAGTTTTAAAACAGATAACTTCCGCTCTACGACAAAATGGATACACAAACCACACAATCAAAAAGGCAATAGCACAACAACACCATGAGCCAAAACCAAACAACGACCTCACCGGAAAATCAAAAGTAGTGATGTATGGTAATTATAGGGACAACGGACAGAATTGTGCGAATTCTTCGAAGGCATGACATAGCGACAGCATACAAACCGCACCAGACTATTGGAACAAGTCTAAGAAATCCCAAACCAAAAGTTAAACTTGAAAACCAAGGGGTATATAGTACAACTTGCGGAACGTGCGACAAGGCCCCTTTAGAAGAACACAAATTAGGTGTCAAAAATAAACAGACATCATCGGCCCTGTTCCAACACCAACAACAATTGGGCCATAACATCAATTTCGATAGTTGCAAACAGATAGCACAAAGAACTCATTACAAAACCAGAATAATACGAGAAGCTATTGAAATTTAGAAAAGTGGACAACTAAACAATAGAGATGACGCCCTGCACCTCTCTAACACATGGAAGACAATTATTCAACATCAAAATAAAACAGTATTAGCTACGCAAAATACAAACCCCTCAACAAGCCTACACGGAAGCGAAGGGAGCGGAGTCAACACCGACCAATCAGGCGCGATACAACCTCCCACGGAGGCATATAAAATAAAAAGCTCAGGTAGATCACCTCTCAGTTGACCGTAACAACGCATTGAGAAGTGTGAACTTGGCGAAACGTCTGCAGGATTCAAACATGAGTCAATATAACGAACGGATGTATGTCCGCATAAATATTTCTTCATATCTATATATATATATATATATATATATATATATATATATATATATATATATATATTGAAATGGAAATAAACATATTCAAAAATCAAATCAATAATAATATCTGAATGAATGAAATAGTATATTAACAGATAGTGTATAATGCATTGCACATTGAAACCAATATTAGATGCAATAGAAATTTTGTTAGGGTGATTCTAATCATGTAAAAGAGATATGAAAAATCACCTGCAATTTAAAGGTCAATACACGAATAGAAATAATTAAATTATAAAACTAGACCATAAACTGGTAATTTTTAAATGATTTATGTAACTAAAACCATATAGTAAACACATGTTTGAAAACTAACAAATGTGACAATGAAAAGAAAATATAAAATCTTATCTTAATTTCTAGATACAAACATTCAATCTGACAGCAGTAAAATTCAATAGTCCAGATTTATAGTAACTTCATATTTTAGGCACAATAGGGGCAATAATTCAAAATTTTAGGATCTTAGTAAAGTATTTCGGGGTAAATAAAGTTTGAAAACACATTATTTCCACCCTAAAGAACCAATTCAAATTCAGATGTCATGATAAATTTTTGGAACGAGATTTTGACACATCCATCGATCGAAATAAGTTGAAATTCATAGGACAAAGTAAATACATAACGTGGAATCAGAAGATAATATTGTTCATGCCAACAATGAAAATTTTATTAAAATTTTAATACAGGTTAAAAGCAAAACGATGAGTGGCCAGAACATAAAACACAAAAGTAAAAATTGCAATTTTAAAGAAAAGTTGGAGGTATTTTAGGAATCTGTTTAAATAAGGAATTAAATATCAGAAGAATGATTATTGTATATGAATGGGATTTCAAAAATGCTAATTTAAAAAAGTTTAAAATATGTAGTTCTATGTCAAAATTAAAAACTATAAAACCAAGAACTAGCAGCATTAAAGGAGAGTCTAAATTTGAGAGTGCAGCAGTAAACATTGTTCAGGGTTAGAAAGTGGCAATTAGTTGTCAGTGTCAAAAGTTTCATAAATTCAAAATTTTTTAAAAGGTGATTGAAATTTAAATGGAAACAATCACTTTCACCAGTAGCTGAATGTAAATAGTACAAATTGTATGGGAATGTACTAAAATAAAATACAAAACATGCAGTATAAGGTATAGGAGCAAGTATAATCAAACAAATGAATTCAGTTGAGAAGCTGAAAGTAAATGGTAACCCATAGAATTTCGGACATCTCGAGGACTTTTCACGCCTAATGAGTTGCAGTTGGAGATTTTTCTCGATCCTACTTGCTTGGATGTTGGCCTTGGTTATTTTCTCCAGGTAAGTTGTCGGGTCAGTAGTAATTTGTTTATATGCTGGATCTTGTAGCAATGTTTGTATTTTGTTTAAATAATCCGCGTTATCTTAAATTACAGTAGCATTTCCTTTATCAGCAAATAGAATGACAATGTCTTTGTTGAGGCGAAGTTGTTTCAAGGCCTCATTTTTTTCTATAGATAGGTTTCTTTTGGGTGGTTTAGACTTTTTTAGAACATGTGACACATCTTTTCGAATTATTTCGGCGGTGTTCTCATCTAATTTTGAAACTGCTGTTTCCACGCCACATATTATGCTCTCTGTTGGTATGTGAGAGGGATCAATAGCGTAATTGAATCCCTTAGCCAACACGCCAATTGGACCGAAGATAACTTATAAACGGTTTTATTCGTTTCCACTTGCCGTGAGGTTAGACTGTGACTGTTATTTCCGAGAAAAATTCGTTTTTGGGCTTCTGTTGGAGCTTCAGTTTATTAAATTTTCTCTGTTGTTGCATTGTTGTCAAGTCGGCATTAGTTTCGGCCCTAAATTCGCTAATCTCATCGAATTTATCCCACATTATCGGGTGGAGTGTATTGCTTACCTGTAGTGGATATCTAAGAGTTTAGTATTAAGAACATCCAAATCTCTTCTGAACTCACGTATGGCTTCCCTAAGTAGGGCACAACTAGCTTTCCATAAGGTATTCTGTGTTTTTTTGTTGTTCTTCCAGAACCGTCAGGTTTTTCGAAATAACTCCTTCATCAAGGTATGGTTGTAAAATATGTAGATCGCACAAAAGTTTGTTTCTTTTTGCGCGTAATTTCTCAAATGTTTTACACAAATGAAATGTATTCTCCCCGTATAGATGCAGTATATTTGTTTTTAAGTTTTCGCGGGCAATAAATATGTTCGGTGGTTTCCGGGAATTCAACCGCGTAGTTGATAACTGGTCCCTGCCGGGATCGATGGTAAAATGAAGACGTTTTGGCAGAGTCACATCTGCTCTCTTCAAGTCGGATCGCATAATTCTCGTAGCCTTCTACTTTCGCTTTCAAATTTACCGAAATGTATCAAATACATAAAGAAGTGTTCGAAAAGACATTCAATTGTGGGAAGCTCAACTGATGAAGGTTCCCTAACCAGAAACAATATGTATTATATATATTGTCTTGCGTACAAAGGAATGATACCTCGAAGAGAGTATTCAATATCTTTGACAGGTGAAGTAACCTGAAAATTTTATCGTGACATTCTGTTCTAGGAGTTAAGGGAGAACAGCAATTACACGGAACTGGTCCAGATTCGGAACCTCTGTGTGCTAATTCTCTCGAAAATCTAAGATGTCAGTCTTACATCTCGCGCCTTCAGTTATAAAAGCAATAAATAATAATTTGTCAACGAAATGTCAGATCAATTTTCTTTATAAATATTTGAATCTCAGTTATTATATCACACATAATTATTGACCGTACAGTGTGTTTATGCTATTTTCATTTAGTTGAAGTCAGTTTATTTAAAAAATATATTATTAAGCAGCATTAAATAAACTTTTGAACTATCACAATTTTCGGCTTCTTCGTGCTGTATTTTGGCGTCTTATTTACAATTACCTAAGGATCCCACTTTATTGAGATAAATAGGATTAATAATGAAAATTTAATTAACAACTGTATTTACTTGTGGTATTAAAATTGGATTGGTATATGAAACCATCCAGCTCTGAAAGATACATTAATTTCCACTCATATCATCCAATTCAAATGAAAATTATTCTTGTTAATGGCTTGTCACCCAACTTTCTCAGAGATAAAAATTTTCAAATTCTATATCAGCTCTTTCTCAATAACTCTTACCTACCTAAACTCTTAAAAAAGTTTTTTTAATAACCCATTACCATTGATGGACTACTATCATAAAGTACAGTACATATTAATTCTTATCCAACAAATTTTAAACACAATTATGTCTCCATCCCTTACATTAAAAATATTACGCCTAAATTTCCGACATATTTTCAAAACTGAAGACAACATTACATTTGCACAAAAATCTATCAAAACTGTGAATTCTAGCAAAATAAAAGACAAAACTCCAACTAATCTACAAAATAGACTTTAAAGACTGTCAAGCCTCTTATATTGACCAAACATCTAGAAATCTTAAACACAGAATCGCTTTCCACAGAAGTGACATTAGACTTAATAAAGAAAGTTGTGCACTCTCAACTCATAGTTTAAACAGAAATAATTCATCAGATTTTGAAAATGCTCGAGACAGATCTACAAAATTTAAAAATAATTTATTGTAATTTATTAGAAATTGAAAACAATCTAAATTCGTTTACATAGTCCATCATAATAACTTAAGTGTAGTATATTTTTAAATCCATTTGTTACTGCTGTATTTTATTAGCCCTTTTGTATAATATATATTTTGTATATACATATACCATAATTCAACTTTATTTAAACCGTGGATACGCATATAACTTTGTTCGAGGAATTTACTCTTTTGTAACTCTTCTTAATTCAATTAAGACATGACTATTTGAATTAGTATCAACACATCAAAAATTCTTTAAAATCAATACATCTTTCACATCATAAAAAGAATTGTCCGGTCAACTTACCTATAAATTAATTGTCAAGCAATTGGAAGATGGGCGTATTTTGTCTGATTACAACATCCAAAACTAATCTACTTTGCACTTGGTACTCCGTCTCAGAGGAGGTATGCAGATTTTCGTTAAGACATTGACTGGTGAAACAATTATTTTAGTAGAAGTTGAACCTTCTAACCAAAAGCCAGGACAAAGAAGGTATTCCACCAGATCAGCAGAGATTAATCTTTGCTGGTAACCAACTTGAAGATGGTAGAACCGTTTCTGATTACAATATCCAGAAGGAATCTACTTTGCATTTGGTTCTTCGTCTGAGAGGTGGTATGCAGATATTCGTGAAAACTTTGACTGAAAAGACAATCACTCTTGATGTGGAACCATCAGACTCTATTGAACATGTGAAGGCCAAGATTCAAGATAAGGAAGGTATCCCCCCAGATCAGCAGATATTTATTTTTGCTGGTAACTAGCTTGAATATGGTAGGACTCTTTCTGATTATAACTCCCAGAGAGAGTCCACCCTGCATTTGGTTCTTCGTCTTCGAGGAGGAATGCAGATTTTCGTTAAGATTTTGACTGGCAAAACTATCACTTTGGAAGTTGAACCATCTGATACAATTGAAAATATGAAGGCCAATATTCAAGATAATGAAGGTATTCCACCAGATCAACAATATTAGCTGGAAAGCAGTTGGAAGATGGTAGAATTTTGTCTGACTACAATATTCAGAAGGAATCTATATTGCAATGCAAGGAAAAAATACAATACAAGTATTTTTTCCTCAAGACATTTTTTTTTAAATTACATTATATATTAATATTCAATCCTCTGAAATGTTTGGTTTTAATATATAAACCTCAATTTCAGTAATTTGTCTTTATATTACATTATAAATATGTTATTCTATTTTTATAATTTTGTTTAACTTTTAGAAATAAACTGATGAAGAAATAAATGGAAAACTCTTCATAAGTAAAATTGTTGTTTTATTATTTTCCATGTTTTTGACTGCTTTTTGATATATATATATATATATATATATATATATATATAGATAGATATATATCTGAGTAAAAATAAAGGATATAGACATATAAGGAGGATTGGTTATGAATTATTTAATATTGAAGATGAACTCGTCATTCATACAATGAAAATCTTATCTTTCCCACGGAAACGAAAATAACAAATTCTTCTGTAACCCCAAAACGATTATAATAAAACGGTTGTGGTGTTTCACACACACGGAAAGTAATTTTTACGAGATCGTAAACAACTGCTTGTCGCTCTTTTCCTCTATTTTCCTTCCTCCGAGACTCATTCTCAGCGAGGCAATTAGACGGCCGTTTTTCAAACGAAAACGCAATTTCTATAAATTGTTATTACTTCTGAAATTGTTAGGAAAATGCTGCACTTAATGTCGCTCCGTTCAATGAAAAAGAAAAGGGAGAAGCTAATTGATGTCTTAGTGAACGAATAAATTTTCTGCTTAATCTCACCTGAGGGTATAATCCGGGTTTTTTAAAAGCTCCTACTTCGATGTCTCAAAAAGAAGTTAGCTCAGCCTAATGAGGCGCTTTTCTATCTTAGGTTTTGTCCATAAAAACTAAGTACCAATTTGTTTCTACGCAGCGTTATGATTTTTTTAATGTCAACGCTGATGATGGACAAGGGTTATCAGAAATTTTCCGTACATGAAAATATTTAAGTCTTGCATTTCAAGTTTTATTAATAGTATTTTACATTTTAGTTTGTATTAGTCCAAGTCTTAATATGGTATATTTACAAAAATAAATACTTCAAATTGTTGAAAAAAGCTATTTATTTCTCTAAATAAGAAGATGTAGGATATTTATTCCTGACGATATATCAGTGAATATTACTTGTTTCTTAGTCGACAAATGTGATTCAAAAATATTTAGGTTATTGTTTATGTTGAAATCCAATCAACAACATTGAAAAAAATAACTCAGTATTGTTAAGTAATTAATAATAGTTTCAACAAGAATAATAATTAATTTGAGATTTAATAACAGTAACATTAAATATGTAGACATCTTTACCTACCACTATTTTATATCGAATTTAATTTGTGAGTAGCACCTAGAACAACAAGAAAACTTTATTTTATAAGCTTTGATTTTGTTTACTCTTAAACTACATTTTCGAACAGTATGAACTAAAATTTCTATAACTAATTTTTGGTGAGGTTTCACACTTCTGTATACATTATATAATTGTTAAAATATTGGTATGTATTAATCTCGTTGTTGGAGTTATTATAGTTTTTATAATATTTACAAAATTTGGGTAATAACTTTTTTATTTAATATAACAAACATTTGATTATCAAAGCAACAATTCAATCGTCACATTATACCGCTTATATCACTCACACTATCTTTGCCGTGACACCAATAATCGATTGATCATGCTGCAATTACAACGTGGATCTGATGATTTGAAACTACTAGTGCCCTAAAGGTATAACAACCTAGTTCACCGTATAATCTTGGCAGAGAATAATAAATAGACTCAAATAAGTAAACAGATTGAATATTCTGTAAAACAACAAAATTTTATTAAAACATTAGATGGAAGACATGTAAAACATCAAAATTTAATCGAACTTTAACAAGGATAATACAAGGATAATTCCCCCAAAATATTACTGTTAATTAAACAAGATACCGAAGAAGGTAATAATTATGTAAACTAAACTGAAATCAGTCATAGATAAAGTAAAGACGGAAATTTAATTAGTTAAATACAATAACTGAAAATTGCAATTGAACTAACAAATCAAAATTAGACAATTCCAAGACAAACTAATAAATGAAATTCAGGTAGTAAGTACTCAAATCCGAGTATGGAAAGATGAGAATTCAGCAAAAAACAGTTACCAAAGTTCTCTTGTGAAGCTACACACTTCCTATGGAGCTGTGCTCTAGAATTACTCTGAAATACCAAGAGAGTTCGATAAGTTCAAGGGAATGCAATTCATTCCTTGATGGAAGCTATGAAAACCACTTATCTTTAAGTCCATTATATCAAGTCTTACTCAGAAGACGAATACAAAAATGTTAGAAAGTGATTTAGGAACTACTGAAATCTGTAATAGTATGTGACTCTTATTAGGACGCACAAAGAAGCATTCGTCCTTGAGATAGAACTGTTGATCGTAATAACTTGCCTATGGTGCCCACCTGTGAACCATGACCGGTGAGTCAGTGTAATACACCATTAGACGGAAGAAGAATTGCTTTTTGGTAACACGTAGCATCTAGAATAATGTCTCAATTATAGGCTCGTTAGATGGCATATATGTATGTTTGATTCTAGGTACAAAATGGTGAGATTTTCGAATGAGGAACCAATTGTAAGAGTCTCTATATAGCTTATTATTTTATTAAAAATGGTTTTTCTTGAAGATGATCCAATTAAAACTGACAGAAACAGAGGTAAAGACCATAAGTTAAGAAATTGGAAATGTCTATATCTTCTTGACGATAATGAATCATATCCGGAAAGGATTAGTCCATCACCTACATACTAATTCCACGTGCTATTGTTTATATTCCTATATATGTATCAGGGTCTGCAGCTGCAATATGCGGTATTGTCTCCGCTGCAAATACAGCTTAGAATGTGCAAGGAATTGGAAATGGAACGGAGTGAGGGAAACAGTGGAAGGCGCCCTTCATCCAGTTGATTATCTATGTTGAGAAGCTCTCCAGAAAGAATCCCTGGTGATTAAGACAAATTAAGAAAGGTACTTGGATTGTTCGATCCTTTATATCGGAGTAAAAATTCTATCCTGATGAAACATACATAGACTATTGGTAACTTCTATAAGAATGGGATTGTAGCTGAAGTTTAGAACGGCACAAAAAATTCTTGTACGGTAGTTTAGTTATACTAGAATAAAGATAATTGATGTTTGACGGTTTTATTGTATTCAAGATTGAGACCTGTTTAAAAACAAATTAGTGCATAAAGGAAATTAGAAAAAGAATTACGATACAAACTGTTCTGCAGGCTCAGTACTTTCCAAGTTTTAAGTAATCAGTAGGTGAGAATTTCTAAGCTCTTACTAGACTCGCAGTTCTTTAAAAGTAATTCAAATATATATATTTTTGTTTATCAAACACAGTTTTTTAGTTCACTATGCAACACATTGAGGTAGTTATGAAATTAGAAAGATGGCACAAGAATATGTTACACTGGTACTTTCACAAATTTTGCGTTTCCCTAATAGTTACATATAATGAATTTATCGAAATAGTTTAGGTTGTTATTGTTCATAGCAGATATAATTATAATTCTTCAATATTTAATGCAATTATCTATATATAAATAGGCAAAGACCAAACGGTTGGGTACCATTTTCTCCTCTGTCCCTTAACCGATTTTCTTTATTTATGTTTGGTTAGTAGCTAGTGACGACCTTCAGTGCAGAATGCTTAAATTTTATTATAATATTGCTTCATTCGTAAATAAAATAAAATAAATAATTTATGTCCACACGGTCCATCCCAAACATGCCGTCAGATTGCTTGGAGAGAAAATCGTAAGATGGATTTACCCGAAAAAACAAACTAAGTTCAACAAAAAACTAACAAATTTTGATCCGTTCCGAAAGTTATTCTGTATTATCATGCTATTCACATTTGGTACTCGCAAGTTTGAAGCTTT
Organism: Octodonta nipae; assembly: GCA_034190945.1. NCBI lineage: Eukaryota > Metazoa > Arthropoda > Insecta > Coleoptera > Chrysomelidae > Octodonta > Octodonta nipae. The sequence goes on along the minus strand of CM067217.1, from coordinate 65,524,664 downwards.
CATTTCTTTCTAAATATGGTTTGTCAACGAAAATTAGAATTGATTTCAACGCCCATGATATGAATACAGTTGGTGAGATTTAAGATATATAGTTCTAATGTTCACGGCCATATTCGTTTTTCCGAATTTGATTAATTTGATTTCATTTTAACATTTCATAACATTGTTAGCCGTTAGGTAAGGCACCTTTTAAATTCAATGTGATAATTAGCAATTTATTAATTGAAAATTTCAATACACTTCCAAAAATTGTCAACATCAAAAGTATTGTTTAACATAAATTAACAGCAAGTCCATTGTATTACATTAATTTTTGATATAATACAGAAATAGTCACGCTAATTTTGTGTGTTAAATTGAAATTGTTGATATTATACATACATTGCAGTTTAAAGTGTACTAATATGTAAGTACTTATGTACCGTCGTTATTTATACTGCATATTCAAAGTTACTTATGAGTTGGTTTCTTGCATTTTCTTCATAAAAATTGAAATCGTAATTGTGAAATATCTTAATAACTGTAAAGCATTTTGGAAAAACTAAAGTGTATAAATATTATATTTAATATTAATTTATTATTTTATAAACAATTCCTCCAAAATGCTGCCTTTTAATACATGGTGAATGACTTTTACCTAAAATTAACATATTGATATTTTAAATATGTTTATTTCATTTAAATCTATATATAAATACGTAAATGCAAAAGAGTTCGGTACCATTTCTTTGTTTGTGAACCAATCTTCTTGAGTTTTTTATTGCTAATTGACTTTAGTGCTATTAATAAAAAAAATTGATCAAACGGCCAAATTTTCCGTTAATAACAGTTTTTGCGCCATCTATACCATATCAGCTGAACTAGCACCATTAAACTCTCCACCGCTAGAGGACAAAATTATTTCACATATTTTCAAATAATTTAATCAAGGCTTTCTATAAATTCTTGATTTTTATTGACGTTTTCAACTCTCCAAGTGTATTTGTATTTTCAATTTATTCAATAATAGTATGAAAATTTGTATATTCTTTTTTATTCAGGAACAGAACGTTATTTGATATTGCTTATTGAATATGCTTTAGCGTCGTACATGTACATTAATTCTAACTGTAAGACAGCAAAACTGAAATTATTATCCTTTGCGAAATAATTATTTGCTTAATTATAATGGTAGGGAACTATTATGTATAAGTATACTGAAAAGTGTAAAATGTTGGAAATATGCAAATTTATATAGGTATATTATCTTCAAATTTTTAACCATGATTTTGGTCGAATTTCGACCACTAGGCGAACACTAATATTAATAATTTATTTGCAACGATGGTAGTATTACGTTTAAGTAATGAGTATATATATATATATATATATATATTGCAATATAGTCAGTGGGTTCAATTTAAAATTATAAAACTAATATTCACTTTCACTTTTCTAGAATTTTATTTACATCGAATATACAACAGCTGATTCAAATATCACAACAACAATTTTGCATATAAGCTCTTCGCTCCACTAACTAACTGCTGCGAGGATGGCTCCTCCTTTTAAAATCAGCGTCGAATTCTCTAGTATAATCCAGTGTCAATTTTACAGTTGTCGAGTTATGATCGAGATAAGTTTTTCTCCCGTCCGAACCTTCTAGCTTTTTTTTTATATCCCAGCGATCGTTGTCGTACTGAAATGAAACAGGGTCGGCTTTGCTAAATTTCGTAACAATATATATATATATATATATATATATATATATATATATATATATATATATATTTGTTTTTAAGTTTTCGCGGGCACTAAATGTATTAGATGGTTTCCGGGAATTCATCCGGGTAGTTGATAACTGTTCCCTGCCGGGATCGATGGTAAAATGATTTTTTACCATATATATATATATATATATATATATATATATATATATATATATATATATATATGTTAGGTGTTAATTGTACACACGTGTATGATGTAACGGTATCATATTACGCTGACTGCTCCCTGGTACTTCGATGTTAACGTGGGAACGCATCGTGTGAATATCTTTTCGCTGACTTCAGCTTTTATTAATTCATAAATCCTACCTGTTTGAGACAACAACTGTAGTGGTGGAGACCAGGAACACGCAGCGATACAGCTAACGAGTCGACGCTTCCGCAGAACAAGTCCAATGCCTGGGGCACTAACGTATGTAGAAACATCACGTTTTTGATTTAATTATTTATCAGTTGATATGATTTTTATATTTATTGTTATATTATTATTATCAGTTTTCTCGTTTAAAATTCTCATATATTTCTTATTCCTTTCAACTATATTTTAAGCTATTGAATAATTTTTGAAACGAATTTATTATTATTTTGCATTATTTTAGCTCGCTTTATTTTATTGTATGTTGGCAAACTATTGAATTTATTATTCTTTTAAACAATTTACTCATACTATAATTTTGAAATTTGATAATTTTGTGTGACTTTGCTTACTTTCATTTTACTGCTTTATTTAAATTTTATTTTTCGTAACATTTGAATATTTGAAATGGCAACTACAAGACAAGGTGCTGCGACTCCTACTGTACAGCCATACAAACTATCTGAAATTTTCGCAATAATTCCAGAATATGACGGAAACTCTATATTCTTAAATACTTTCTTCTCCTCATGCCAAACCGCGTATAGTTTGGCAACTGACTACCAACAAGTGCTTTTAATATTGCAAATCAAAAACAAACTTCGCCGCAGAGCAGCCGAACTAATAAATTCTCGCAACCCGACTCAATTAACTGAAATTCAGACACTCTTAGAGAACCACTTTGGAGATCCTAGAGATCTCTCAGCCTTGATTCAGGATCTTCAAAGAATGAGGCAATCAAACATCCCCCATAACCAAGCAAAAATGCTTGCTGCGGTTAACAAACAAAACTTGACTCAAAAAGAAAAACAGGCACAAATCGACTTGATCGAATCCATGGCACTAAATAGCCTACTAACAGGTTTAGAGCCGAAGATAGGACAACTAGTTCGTGCTAACGATCCTAAAGACATTCTGACCGCCGTTTCAGGCATAAAACGTGAACTCCAAGTCCATCATCTAGAATCTCAAAAATTTTCAAGTTTTAGAAACCAAGGTCCACCTCCCCGAAAGCCTAACCAGTTTCCAGTACAAACACAATGTTTATTCTGTTAAAGAATGGGGCATACTGTTAACGAATGTCTCACTAAATCAAGACAAATGCAACAAAATCAAAACTATGGGCAAAACTTTTCGAATATACGTCCTAACCCATTTCCACAACAACCGGGCCAATTTCAGAATCGGCCACAATTCCAACCCAATACTCAGAATTTCCAGCAGAACAGAAACTTTCAACAACCTCGTCCTTCGACCAATGCACAACCCCAAAGTTCAGGCCAATATAAATCTAACCAAAACTTTTTCCGGCAACAACGAACACATCACTTAAACAATTCTTATAATTATGGGTACGACCAACCCAATAATAACGTATATGAAACTCAATACCTAAATACTGATTTTAAAAGTTACGACCAAGACTATTCCGATTCGACACAAACCGATTACGACTATTACTCAAAAACAGGTAACGCAGAATGTGACAACTACGTTGAAAACGAACACGAATTTCCCCCCGTAAATTTTCAGAACCTCCCTTTCCAAACGGAACCCCCGGAAATCACAGAACTTTAGACCCAAATTCAACCGCTAAAACTAGACAGTTTCGACCCGAATTTGAACTTCCCCGAACAGAGCTTTCTATAAGACCGCTTCTGACCGTAAATTATAAAAATCTTTCTTGTTTCAAACCAGACACTTGCACTCGTTTCAGAGAAAGATTTCAGGAAAACGTAGTAGTTCAGGGAATTACTAACCAGAAAATCCTTATAAACGAATCGACCCTTGTTCCTTTCAAAATAAAAGACTCGCACAAGGTTTACATCTGCAACCTTGACATAGAACTTGACGGTTTGTTAGGCTCTGACTTTCTCGAGCACTACAACTGCATTATTGACTTTGAAAAAAAAACAATTAATAACCAACTTTAAGACACTTCCGCTGTAAGTAACAGACGATACAATCAATGCCACTGAATCTATACAATGTCCCCCTTCCTATACTTCCATTAATACTATTACAATTGAACCTCGTACGGAACAAATCTTTAAACTTAGCTGTGAAATAAGAAACACCGAAGCCCTTCTAACAGGTATAGAAATCGAAAAAGTTCACCTTCCTAATTCTGTTGTTACAGTAGACAGCAAAGGCCAATTTCTAAATGCCATTCTAAATGCGAATGCCATCCCTAAAATAGTAAATTTTTCAAATCTAAAACTCGAACTCTTACAAAACTTTTCTGTGAATTCTCTCTCACAAACTACTCCTTTGAACTATAATGAACAAGAAAAAATTGTTAAACAACTCCGACTAGAACATTTAAACGACGAAGAGTCAGACCAACAACGCGAAACCCGTTTATACAAAATCTTACCGTTATCCCCAAGTACACAAACAAGAAGTTAAGTCCCAGGTAGCAAAAATGCTCGATGAAGGCATTATACGACCCTCTAATTCGCCTTGGTCCTCTCCCATTTGGGTGGTGCCAAAGAAATTAGACGCCTCTGGAAAACAGAAGTGGCGTGTTGTAGTAGACTACCGCAAACTTAACGAACTTACAGTCAATGACAAGTACCCTCTACCTAACATCTTAGACCTACTAGACCAACTAGGCAAATGCCAGTACTTTACGACTCTTGACCTCGCCTCTGGTTTCCATCAAATAGAAATAGACCCCAAGAACATCGCGAAAACTGCATTCACTGTCGAGAACGGACATTTTGAGTTCGTCCGCATGCCCTTCGGATTAAAGAATGCTCCGTCTATCTTTCAAAGGGTGATGGATAACATTTTTATGGGAATCCAGAATGAAATATGTCTGGTTTACATGGATGACATAATCATTTACTCGCAATACATGACCACCTATCACGACTGACAGACGTATTTAAAAGACTCAGAAAGGCTAACCTTAAAATACAATCTGACAAATGCGAATTAATCCGCAAGGCGGTCGCTTACTTAGGACATCTTATAACTAAAGACGATGTGAAACTCAATCCATCAAAGGTAGACTGTATTTTAAACTTTCCACAATCGAAGAACCCTAAAGACATAAAATCTTTCTTAGGGCTTGCTAGTTACTACCGTAGGTTCATTTCTAACTTTGCAAAGATCTCTAAACCACTGACAAAACTATTACAAAAAGCCCAACCGCTCAATTTCAACGAAGAGTGCGTAGAATCCTTCAATGAATTAAAACAAACATTGACTTCCACCCCTATACGCATTTACCCAAATTTTGACGAACCGTTTGTACTGACTACAAACGCCAGCGCTTTTGCTATCGGCGCCGTATTATCTCAAGGGCCAATAGGTAAGGATTTACCGATTGGATATGCTTCTAGGACCCTTTGTAAAGCCGAAACCCGGTACTCCACCATTGAGCGAGAGCTCTTAGCCATTGTCTGGGCGGTTAAGCATTTTCGTCCGATAAGTTATGGTCGTAAGTTCCTACTACTAACCGATCATCGCCCGTTAACCTGGCTATTTTCTATAAAAGATCCCGGTAGTAGACTTGCCCAATGAAGGCTCAAAGTAGAAGAATACGACTATGACATTATTTACAAGCCTGGTAAAGTTAACAAGAACGCTGATGCTTTATCACGGATTAAAATCAACCATCTTGACGAATGATTATCATTTCAGTCAAACTCGAAACTAACACCCTCCAAAGTCCTATCCCTAAACGACGAATCTGAAGACGACACTCCTAAACCCGAACAAAATGAAATATCTCTTGAAATTATGTCCGAAGCATTTAAAACCTTTATAGAACGTTATAAAACTACCTCTTTAATTGATTATAGCAAAATTGAATTCTCCAACTGTTAACTACTAGACAAAACAAATAAAAACATTTTAATTTCCCCCCAATCATCCAATCTTCAGAAATTTCATCACGACATTTTCGAAGAAGTAGCTGACTTCGAAACCTTTAAAATTAATGTATTCGCCAGCAAAACCGTAAGTAGAAGGCAATATTTCATAATCCCACTTCCAAATGATTCTGACATTGTAAATGCAGTTCTTTTTTCATCAATATATAAACACCAAGATACTTTATCTCCATATAAAACATACTGTGTCGAAAACAATCTCGATCTTCCAGTTCTAGAGATGCTCTCTTTCATTTTCGCTAAAAAGTAAATCAAATGGAAAATTTGCCAAAACGTTACAAAACCCCCCAAAAGAATGAAATATCGCTGATCCGTGAACGATATCATAACGGGAAAAATAACTTACACGGCGGCATTAACGAAACCGTCCGCCGTATTAAGGAAATGTACACCTGGCCAAGTCTCAGAAAAGACATTGAAAAGTTCGTTAAGAACTGCGAAATTTGTCAAAAAACTATAGCGTGTCGCAAAAACCTAGACAATCCCCTCGTCATTACGGGAACGCCCAAAACACCGTTTGAGCGAATTAATATTGAAATACGCAACAGGAACTATATCTTATCTGTAAGAGACGAACTAACGAAATACTCACAAGCCTATGCTTTGGCAGACAAATCAGCCAAATCAGTTGTACGATGTTATATTTTCAACACTTTGGTACGCCACTGCGTATTCATTGTGACTTTGGTAGGGAATTTGACAACGCCATCTTCAAAGACTTGTGTAAACTGTACGACATCAAACTAACTTATTCAAGCGTAGGACATCCGCAAACAAACGGCTCTGTAGAACGATTTCATTCTACTTTGTTAGAAATAATTCGAATCCATAAAGCCGAAAATCCAGATGAACATCTCCTAAATGTACTCCCGTATGCGGTTATTGCTTACAATAACTCGACAAACAAAACCCATGGCTTTTCGTACTAGTATTTGGACATACGTCTAGCAGACCACATGAAACCACCTACAACCATAAGGAACTGATTAGTAAATATATACGAGACTTGAAAAATCGCATTTCCTATTACTACAAAGTAGCCCACGAAAAAAACTGACTTACAAGAGCAAAAGGCTAAAGAACGTTTTGATAAACACGTTTCCGACAAACTTCCCGAATTTAAAATTGGTGACAAAGTTTACGTCAAGGAATCTCAAATTAAAGACAAATTTCATAACAAATTCAACGGTCTATTCCAAATTTTAGACATTCACAATAATTCAGCCACACCCTTAAATCTCAAAACAAACCAACGAACGAAAGTTAACTTTGACAGAATGAAACTCTATTCTGTAAACTAACTTTCTTTTCAGGTTTCTACTGTTGTTCGGATCAGTAGTCTCATAAATGGACATTCACCGTAACTTGACGATACTTAAAGAAATCTTTGAAAACAACAGAATCCTCAAAACATTAGAAAACACTGTCGATCTCATCCCAGGTTTCAAATTTCATGACACAAGTGCATTCCGAAACTCACATCAATCTCTTATCCCAAATTTCAGATTCAATTAAAACTAAATTCTCGGAAATATTAAATGCACACTAAAAGATCCAAACGAGGACTAATTAACGGTGTAGGAACTATCTTTAAAGACATCACTGGAAACCTTGACGCAACCGATGGTGCTTTTTTCACTGATAGTATCAACAAACTTAACCAGGGACAATTACAAGTAGAGAATCTCCTAAAAAATCAAATAAGCGTAACTACTTCTATTATTAAAACTTTTAATGAAACCATTCAGAAACCCTAAAATGACGAAGCAAACTTTAACGAAAACATTGACGCAATCAATTTGGCAATACATACTCTAAACGACAAAATAGCCCTTACCCAAGCAAAACAACCATTTTTGGGAATATGCGAAAAACTAATGGCAAGCTATTTATTTCTTGAGGATAACCTCAATGATATTTTAAATTGCATAACATTTGTTCGCTTAAAAATAATTCATTCCTCAATAATCACACCTGATCATTGGATGAAGTCACTACAGGAAATTTCGCAAAATCTTGTCAAAAACAATCTACCGTTACCCGTCAGATATTCAAGTGTCGCCCAATATTTGGAAGTAATCGATTTAGAAGCGTTTCAAACCGATTCAGATTTAGTCTTTATTTTGAAAATTTTTCTTGTAGAGCAACAACTCTTTACCGCCTACAACTTATATCCTATCACAATTTTAGATGACAGAACTGGCTTTCACCACATTCTTTCATCCACACAAAAATATATCGCGCGAAACGATGATTCTCTAATGTACATACCCATAAAGGACTTAAGTGTATGCAAGCCACTAACTCCACAACAAAAACTGTGTTCTGAGTTATATGCCTACCCCATCGACTCCAACGCACCCTGTGAAGCTCAACTTCTGAAGAACATCCGTAGTGTACCGGAAAATTGCCAAAGCTCCGTTGTATTCAGTGAAGGATACAATCTCCAGAGACTAGAAACTAACACGAGGATTGTTATAGTGTCCGAGCCCTTACATGTGACAATCAATTGTGCGGGAATAGATACTAAGACAATAGTTTAAACAAACAATACCATTATTCGCTTACAATCAGACTGCAGTGCTTTCGTGTGAATCACAAAAATACAAGCGGAACCTCAGAAACTTATACACATTTCCGACAATTCATACCCTGTATTAATCCCTTACAACTGTTGCAGTTCTCACCCCGGAACACTAAATACTCCAGAACTCAAGCCCCTAAAGCTGGATGACCTGAATATGGAAGAACTCTCCATAGCGAGCCATAAGTTAGATCAATACTCCAGAGACCTAGACGACCTTATCAACCAGCCATTTGTAAACAAAAACATATTCTGGTTTACATACGCTACGATTACAATAATCATAATCACTGTTGTTGCATACGTTTCAGTTAAAATCGTAAAACACGTCAAGAAGCCACCAAGGGATGAAAACTCCACTGCAGACAACCTAAGGACCTTCCCAAAACCACTGTCCAGACTCGTGCCAAAATTGAGGCCTGTGATTCAAGATGAATCCCAAATGAACAGGCCAATTTGATTTAAAAGTTGATTGTTGTAACATCAACTTTTCATTATAAGGGGGAGCTGTTAGGTGTTAATTGTACACACGTGTATGATGCAACGGTATCATATTACGCTGATAGCTTCCTGGTACTTCGAGCTTTTATTAATCCATAAATACAACCGAAGCGATCACACGGTCGTCATTATAATATTTTATTTTGTCAGTTAGTTTTAATTTCAATTTAGTTATTTTTCCAAGTTTAAAAGTGTTAATTTTTAATTTTTATGTTTTGAATAAAATCATTTTTTTAAAAAGTGTAAAGTGAAATCAAAGATATAATATATATATATATATATATATATATATATATATATATATATATATATGCTAGGTAGTTTCCTGGAATTCTTCCGCGTAGTTGATAACTGATCCCTGCCGGGATCGATGGAAAATGACGACGTTTCGGCAGAATCACATCTGCTCTCTTCAGGTCGGTTTGCATAATTCTCGTAGCCTTCTGCTTACGTTTCTAGTTACTCGAATACTCACATAATTCTCGTAGCCTTCAGTATTCGAGTAACTAGTAGCGTAAGCAGAAGGCTACGATAATTATGCAAACCGACATGAAGAGGGCAGATTGATTCTCGTAGCCTTCAGTATTCGAGTAAGTAGAAGCGTAAGCAGAAGGCTACGAGAATTATGCCAACCGACCTAAAAAGAGCCGATGTGATTCTGCCGAAATGTTGTCATTTTACTATCAACTACGCGAAAGAATTCTCGGAAACTCCACCTAACAAATTTAGTGCCCGCGAAAACTTAAAAACAATATATATATATATATATATATATATATATATATATATATAAGCAACTGGAAACGTTGTCGTGTTGTCATTCAAATAATATCAGTTTTAGTATTAAGTTATTCAAGTAGTTTAACTACTTTAATTGTTCAATTTTAATTTTGTATGTTTCTAAATAAATAATTTTTTTAAAAAGTGAATTGAATCAAAGTGAATATAAAATTGGCGCAGTCAGTAGGATTGTCCAACACAGTTAGAACACGTGCATACTAACTGACTGTGGAGATTTCCTAATCATCGTGGACAAAACCTACTTGAAAAGGACAACAACTACCAAGTTCTAGCAAGGGAACACACAACCAGGCTAACCAGTGCTAAGTGACGCGGAGAACAGTCCGATGCGAGGAATAATAACGTAAGAATCACATAAAGTAACTATTTTTAATTTTTTGTTTTAATTTTATTTTGAATGACCCCCAGTTTTTTCATTTATATAATATTTTATTCCTCATAACCTTACCTTCGTAAATAATTTTGAAACTATATATTTTACATAATCATATTATTTTATTTCCATTACTTTGACTCACATATTTCGAAGTATTTGAAACATTATTTCAAGTTTATTATTAATTTACCATTTATACATTCCTATTTCAAATTGTTATTACTCTATTAAACATTGCTCGATATTGGATTTTGATAAACTAGATATTTACCATTTACATTTAAAACCTCAACATTTAATTTTTATTTATTGTACGAATCTATACAATTATAAAAATGGCCACCACTAGACAAACAGCTACACCAATCGTAGAACCCTATAACCTATCGGAAATATTTGCCATAATTCCTGAGTATTATGGTAATTCGATATTTTTGAATACTTTCATATGCTCCTGTAATACTGCTTACAGCATGGCAACGGATAATCAGCAAGTATTGCTAATTCTCCACATCAAAAATAAGTTACGCTGTAGAGCGGCTGAATTAATTAATTCGCGAAACCCTAGTCAACTAGCTGAAATTCAAACCCTCCTAGAAGATCATTTTGGAGATCGTAGGGATCTCTCGGCTCTTATACAGGACTTGCAAAGAATGCGGCAAACTCCTAATGAATCCCCACTTACATTCTCTGCTAGACTTCAGGCGCATCAGGCGAAAATGCTAGCAGCCATAAACAAACAAAACCTAACTGTTAAAGAAAAACAAGCATAGATTGACTTGATAGAGTCAATGGCTCTTAATAGCCTTCTCACGGGTTTAGAGCCCAAAATTGGTCAACTCGTTCGCGCTAGCGACCCTTGCAGTATTCTCACTGCCATTTCCAGAATTAAACGAGAACTACAACTATCACATTTAGAAACTCATAAATTTTCAAATAATAGAAATTTCCAACAACCCTCTCGTAAGCCAAATAATGCCCCACCTCCAAAATAATGCACATTTTGTAAACGAATGGGCCATCTAAGCAACGAATGCTTAGTGAGAATGGGACAATTTCAACACAACCCGAACTCCAATCAGAATTATTCCAATTATCGCCCTCATTTTTCTAATCAACCTACGAATTTTAATAATAGAACTCAATTCTCTCACCAAAAAGTAGACCAACTCCAACTTCTAGTAATTATAGGCCAAATCCGAGTTTTTTCAAACAACAACAACAGAAAGCTCACCACCTAAATAACCAACAATTTGATCAATATGATCAAACCTATAATTTTTCATACGATGAACCACAAAATGTTCAAACACAAACTGAATATCAAACCGTATCAGACAATTATTACCCGGACACACACAAACCCCACAGATTCGAATATCATCCAAACAAAAACGTATGTAATGACAATTATAACCAACAATATGAAGAGTATTACGACAGCGAACAGTTTCCTTCCCAACAAAATTTTCAGACTATCCCTGCAGAAGCAAAACCTCCCGATCACGAGATCTCTGATCTTCAAACACAAATTCAAACGATGAACTTGGATGATTTCAATCCAAACCTAAACTTTCCCGAACAGAATTTTCTGTAAGACCACTTCTCTCGGTCAATTCGAAAAACCTGTACTATATTACTGATTCTTCAAACACCTATAAACTTCTTATCGATACGAGTGCAGGACTTTCAATTTTTAAACCTGAAACCTGCCAACGCTTCAAACAACGATTTCCCGAAAACGTAGTCATCCAAGAAATCACTGAACAGAAAATCTTAATCAACGAATCCACCCTTGTACCTTTCAATGTCGCCGACCCACACAAGGTGTATATTTGCAACATCGACGGATTACTGGGTTCAGATTTCCTTGAACACTATAACTGCGTTATAGATTTTAACACCAAACAACTTGTCACTAATTTTAAAACCTTACCACTCTACAAAGTTGCGGATGATACTGTCATGCGTACTCAGAACCCTTCAACTTCCAATAACTGCATCCCAATCAGTACAATCTCTTTAGAACCCCGAACAGAACAGATATGTAAATTAAAATGTAACCTCAGCAACACTGAGGCTTTCCTATCATCTGCCGAAATAGAAAAAGTTTATCTTCCCCGTGCCCTTGTTAAAATTAATGAAAAAGGCGAATTTCTTACTTCAATTTTAAATGCGAATGCTATCCCCAAAACTGTTAAATTCGACAATTTGGAACAATTTTTCCGTAAACATTCTTTCCGAAAACTACTTACAAAACTTAACCCAGCCTGATAGACAAACTACAATCATGGAACAACTTCGATTAGAACATCTGAACGATGAGGAAGCCGAACTTATTTCTTAACTCTGCCTCGAATATTCTGATATATTCTATTTAGAAGGTGACCAACTGACCTTCACAAACGAAATCAAACATTTAATAGACACTAATAACGCGAAACCCTCTTTCACAAAGTCATATCGCTACCCACAAATACACAAACAAGACGTAAAAAGTCAGATATTAAAGATGCTTGACCAAGGCATTATACGTCCGTCTAATTCGCCGTGGTCATCCCCCGTTTGGGTAGTCCCCAAAAAACTAGACGCATCTGGTATCCAAAAATGGCGTGTCGTCGTCGATGATCGTAAACTAAATGAACTTACTGTTGACGACAAATATCCCCTTCCGAACATTTCAAATTTACTTGACCAACTTGGCAAATGCCAATACTTCACCACTCTCGACTTAGCTTCAGGGTTCCACCAAATCGAAATCGATACAAAAGACATCCAAAAAACAGCATTCACAGTTGATAATGGTCATTTTGAATTTGTTAGAATGCCCTTCGGTCTTAAAAACGCTCCATCCACCTTCCAAAGGGTAATGGATAATATTCTTTTAGGTGTTCAAAACGAGAGATGTTTAGTCTATATGGACGACATTATCGTTTATTCTCCGACTATACATGAGCACATAGCCCGACTTTCTGAAGTTTTCAAACGATTGCGAAAAGCCAATCTAAAAATCCAACCCGACAAATGCGAGTTTCTTCGCTAAGAGGTCGTGTATCTTGTAACCCTTCAAACGTAGATTGTATCTTAAATTTTCCCCAACCAAAAAACCCAAAAGTTATCAAGTCCTTCTTAGGGTTAGCTGGTTATTACAGGCGATTCATCCCCAATTTCGCCAGGATTTCGAAACCTTTGACAAAATTACTTCAAAAAGACATACCTTTCCAGTTCGATTCAGAATGCGTCAAATCTTTTGACGAATTAAAAAGAGCCCTTACCTCTACCCCCATACTCATATACCCTAATTTTGAAGAGCCATTTATTCTTACAACCGACGCCAGTTCATTTGATATCGGCGTAGTGCTCTCTCAAGGCCCCGTAGGTAAAGATTTACTCGTAGCCTATGCCTCCAGAACTCTCTGCAATGCTGAAACTAAGTATTCAACCGAACGAGAACTCCTTGCAATAGTGTGGCCGGTTAAACACTTCCGTCCGATAATTTTTGGCCGTAAGTTTTTACTTCTGACCGATCACCGCCCGTGAACTTGGCTGTTTTCTATAAAGGATCCTGGAAGTAGACTTGCAAGATGGCGCCTTAAGCTCGAGAAGTACGACTATCAAATAATTTACAAACCCGGCAAAGTAAATAAAAACGCCGACGCGCTCTCTCGCCTTAAAGTTAACAACTTTAATGAATACATATCATTTCAAGCAAACAATCATCTAACACCATTTACAGTACTCCCAACAAACGAAACTGACGATGACTCACAAGAACCCCAGACGAGAAGTCCCATTAATCTCTAACAAATCTCCGAAGAATTTAAAACTTTTGTCGAGAGATATCAAACCGTCTCTCTTATAGATTACGACAAAATTCAATTTTCTAATTGCCAACTCTTAGACCGAGGAAACAAAAACATTCTAGTATTTCCGCAAGGCTCATGAAAGATTTTCACCATGACATCATCGAAGACATTTTTGAGGAAAATGCTGATTTCCGTACCCCTAGAGTAAACGTCTTTGCAAGCAAAAGTGCCAGAAAAAGACGCTATTACATCGTCCCTCTCCCTTCTGACCCAGAAATAGTCAACGAGATTCTTTTCGCATCTCTGTATAATAGTAGAGATGTGTTCACTGAAAATGAAGTATTCTGTGTTGAGAATAACATTGAACTGCCCATTTTGGAAATGCTTTCGTTTATCTTTTCCGAAATCGATATCAAATGGAAAGTTTGCCAAAATATCGTCCAAACGGTTGAGAAAGACCAAATACCTATCATTCTCGACCAATTCCATAACGGCAAAAATAATATACATCGAGGCATCAATGAAACAATCTGCAGAATAAAAGATAAATACAATTGACAAGGACTGACTAAGGACTTTGACAATTTTATCAAAAACTGTCAGTCTTGCCAGAGAGCAAAGGTTTACCGGAAAAATCTCGACAGCCCACTTGTCATTACTGAAACCCCACGGACACCCTTTGAACGTGTCGACATCGATATTCTAGAAGTCCCGACAAAAAACTACGCATTAACTATCCGGGACGAACTAACAAAATTCTCTCAGGCCTACCCCATAACCGACAAATCCTCAAAAACCGTTGTTAGTACCTTACTACTCTAGTTGTTTTCTGAAGGAAACTTGTGGCATATTTTACAATGTCTAAGTGTTTATTGGGAAATAACACCACACTTTAAAGGAAATCGCTGTGTATTCCAAACGTTTCGGGGTCTAGATCAGACCCCGTTGTCAATGGCTAAGAAACTACGGATTAAAAAGGTACAATTCCAAGATGTAAATTTAAATATTTGACAATGTTTATTATTTGATTTTTGACGTAAACCGTTAGCCACTCGTAAGAAACAGTGTTCTGAACTTTACGCATATCCTATTGACACAAACGCGTTATGTGAAGCTCAACTTCTGAAGAATGTCCAGAAGGTACCCGACAACTGTAAAAGCTCACTAATATTCAGTCAAGGATACAACGTTCAAAAACTAGAACCCAATACATGGCTTATAATTACTTCTGAACCCATAAGTGTTACAGTGAATTGCGCTCAAACAAACCCAAAAACTCTTACAATCTCCCTCAACTCCATATTGACTCTTCAAACAGAGTGTAGTGCGTTTATAGGAATTACAAAAGTTCAAGCCGAATCTGGTAAACAAACCAATGTTCTAGAAACATTTCAACCCGTAACAGTGCTATTCAGCTGTTGCGATGCAGTGCTAGAAAAAATTATAATTCCTGAACTTCAGCCCCTAAAGCTGAACACACTTAATGTAGAAGAATTAGACGTAGCAAATCACAAATTGCCTCAGCCAAGACTCAAATTCTTCCACAAGCTTAGGTCTGTTTTGAAAACAGAACAAAGCTTAGAGACGCAAGTTTAGGTATACTCTTTATGTTCTGTAAAAACACCTATTTTTAATATTGATTTATATTATTAACATTTTTATTTTTTTTACACAGTATTTTTATTCACATTTTCTTTTACTTTATATTTTATTTTGATATGTTTAGGTTAAGCATTTAATTATTACCCGTATTATTTTATTGCTCATTTATTTTTACATGTTTTGATTTTATTTTACAAATTGATTTTTGATTTTTACCTATTACTTTATTTTAATCATATTTCGTTTAATACACTTATTACTTATTATGTATACCATTCAAACATCATTTTATATTATTTTATGCTTCCATTCCTAAAAGTTGATGTTATAGCATCAACTTTTGATATGTAAGGGGAGTTGTTATATGCAAAACATATTAGCACTTAGTTCACACTGTCGAGAAGTCAACGGAATTTAAAGCGTACGTGACTTCTCAGGGATATCAAATTTCATCTCGAATTATATGCAAACAACTTCCCGGAAACCTACACGAGTCCGTTTACCCAGTAAAATCGCTGACTTGCATCAGCACTTTTGTCAATGTTTTAAAAGCAACTGGAAACGTTCTCGTGTTGTCATTCAAATAATATCAGTTTTAGTATTAAGTTATTCAAGTAGTTTAACTACTTTAATTGTTCAATTTTAATTTTGTATGTTTCAAAATAGATATATTTTTTTTAAAAGTGAATTGAATCAAAGTGAATATATATTATTATTGACTGTATGAACGTAAAAAATAATGTAATTGAATTTAATTTAGAATTTATAATTTATAATTTTCTCAAGGTCTTTTTCGCTTGGGTTCAAGTTTCCAGATATTAAATAAATAAATAAATTTTATACTTATCTATCTTATAAGTCTCTCTTTCTTCTCATTTACACTAACACTTTTTTTAATTTTGAAATTATTTTTTTCACTTTATTTTTCTGTTTTAAGATTTTAAATTACTAATATATAAATTTTCAAGTTTTCAATTAAGTTATAATTTATTTATAATTGTCCACAATACAATTTTGATATAATCTTGTCTTTAAAACAAAATATATTAAATTTCTATCAACTTGTTACAAAAATATTTCAATCCTTCAAACACAAATATTTATTATACTAAGTTTTAAAAACCTTTATTACTATCACTGATTGATTATTTATTTTATTATAATCTGTTTATTAAATAATGTTTCAAAAACTCACAGTTGCCTGGCTTTAATTTCCCTTCTCCTGGCTTTTGGTTTTGAATAATACTTCCTGATTTCTGATCTTTGTAATACTAAATTATTCTGCTGTTTAATTGACTTTTCGGACTGTTGTACAAATACTTATTTTCTTCCAACAAAAAATGATTTTATTTCTCCATTCAATGTATTCCAAATAATTCCTTTTATGGAATATTTATTTTATAATTTCAAATTGTTTATCAAAATACTTCAAAAAAAATTTACTTCCAACTTAATTTCTTGTCAAGTTGACATGGAACACTTATTTCAATGATACCACAGATCAATTATCTTGTTGTCATGGAAACGTAATTTTACAAGAACGAAATTTTGAACTGCTCTGGTCGACGCTTGGTAAACAAAGAGTCAGAATCAGAATGTCAGATTTTCTATTTATGTAATATAATTTGCCACCTGCTATTTCCATTTCCGCTTTTATTTATTTTATTGATTTCCAAATATTTTCCTTTTAAATCATACGCAAAAATCTAAACAAATTTTAACTCAAATTTCAATATCGTTTATTCTCAAAAATTTTATCCAAATCATTAATTCATATTTAATAAAAATTGATTTGACACTTGTCACCTGTTGGCCACCAGTCATTTAACAGGTACTTTAAAGAAAATTGGATTTTATTAAAATTTAGACTTTATATCTTTTGAACTATTTAAATTTTATAAACTATGCTCTAAGCTTCATATACTGTGATAAATTTCTTTAATGTTCCATCATTCCTGTTTACTTATAACGGTTTTTCCAATTTTGACATTTCAATTCTCTCTTTATTTAACAAATTTATGTATTTAAAACTTAATTTTGATCTAAATGTGTTATATTCAGTGTTCTCATTGCCTAATATGTGATCTATACTTGTTTTACAAACTCTACTGTGATTTTCATAACTAAATTTAACCTTTTTGCTGTTTGACCTAGATATGACTCCCTGCATATATTTCTTTATGTAAGTATTCAAATTTTATTAAAATCTGAATGATAGAATATCTAACTTTATATCCTTTCAACAATTTGCTTTTGAAACATTCTTTTTACATGGTTTGTATTTTTAGGTTAACTTTATCTTTGATATGATTTCTGCAATTTTTTGATTATTTGAAATATATAGATTTTTCCGTAATTCTGCTGTTATTCCCAAGAATTTCTAAAAATACGAATATAGATTATTACTTCACATGATCGTTGCAATTCAACTGGAAGAATTAAAGTATTTTTGTTATTTTCATTTCGATAACTAAGAATTGGTATTAAGAATTTAGATTATCTACTAAATACAAGAATAAAGTACTGTGTACTGTGTATTGAATACAAATAGGTAATTCTACGAGCTTTTAAGATTCAGTCTGCCTGAAAAAGACACGTGGGCATGTATGACATGGATATACTAACCCAGTGGCGGATGCATGATTTTCATTTGCAAGGGGCTTAGCATCGGGGGAGGACTGGACACAGATAATGGTAGGTTTTAAAATATAGGCTTCAGACCCTTCGTCCCCTCGGATCCGCCAGTATCTGACCCTTTTATATTTAACACTTTCACAATAGAGCTCCATACTATGAAAATATTTAATTTACCTTTGACATGCTGCTAGTAGAACTACTATTCAACTGTTGAACATTTAAAAATTCGGTGCTATGAAGATTCCTGTTGCTGAAACCCAATAGAAATTAAAAATATTTTAATATTTTTTAACCAACAGAGTTTGTAAACAACAAATATGTAGTTATCTGGCACATCGTGAGATATAAGAGGCAAGATTTGGCAGATTTAGGAATAAATATTATCACTTTATCAGCTTCCAACATTTACTTGTGCGACAACCTCATTCATACATAGACTTATTCAGGATAAGTGCATCACTTAATCGCAATGAAGTCTTGGGAACATTTTAGAATATAATCTATTTACATCGAATGTTACAAAAAATAGCGAATACAGTTGCTCCTGTGCGGCCTATCAGCAAATCTAGACCTGACCCTCACAATAAACGATTTCTGGATATCATCTTTATTTTAAAAATATACACAATAATCTGTACCCAAATACTGGAGTGTTGTTTTTCAGAGCCAACGCATTTACGACAGCTAAGTTGTCTTGGTATACACCAAAAGTGAGTTAAAGCAATGAACCTGAATAATTTCTATGTTAATAACAGTATAATTTTCCATCTTTAAAGACTAATGAAACATATAATACTGTTGTAATATATTCATACTATTCAGTAAACGGCACTTGGGTATTAAATAAAAAAAAAACGATGTTCATATCTTATAATCTGCCGTCAGAAATTAAAATCGACCAAAACCTGAGAAGCTCCAATTTTAAGCAAACATCTAATACAATAAACTGTAAATAAACAGCGCTGAAATTGTATCCAATTATGATCACACTTCTGAAACACTTTCACCGCTTTTCGACAAGAAGCATGCATTTCCAGGGTTTTTGCGGTGCTTTTTCAACGTGAACTGGTTCTCGTCAAAAATAGAGGTTAAATCGTGGCAGAGCGGCGTAAAACTGCGGATCGTGAATCGACTGTGTTTTGGGGTGAACATGGAGGGTTAGTGTGAGAGGGATTATCGCCTGAAATGCAGCAACAGGTGGCTCATAAAGTAGATATTCGCATATCAGGCTCGCGACCGACACGCTACCGATTGATGTACTCAAATGTACCACACTACACTAAAAACTACCTTTCCACACTCGATTACCCTCTAAAGGATCCAAATATTTACATTATCTGCTCGAGCGTCTATAACAAAAAGTTGTATGAAAAAGTAAATATGAAGAGGCAGTTTTCTGTATTACTGTTTCTTACTTGTTAACTATTAGGTAGAAACCTTTGTAGTTTTAATTATAATTCTTATATTAATTATTTTTTATATTTAAATAATATTTATTATTATATAATAATTTAGTTCTAAGTTTAGATGTTTAAAAGCTGTTTTATGTAGTTGAACTGGTATTCTATTAACAAATATAATTACATTTTTTAACATATTTTTAATCCATTGTTTGCTAGTTTTACTTCATATACTGAAATATACAATCATGGGTAGCACATAAACATTTCCTGATATGAAATTCCAAGGAATGTAATTTCTGCCATTTTAAGATGCCTAAGACAATTCTTCAACATTGTTTCTATAATCCGGTTTGCATGCTAAGTTTTTTGATCACTTTTAAATTGTTAGTGTTGTTTTTCATGAAACAACAAATTTGAGTACGTAAGTACCCACATACATTCTAAATTTTTCTCGTTGGATTGCTGTAAGGAAAAGCGTAAGTTTGGAAAACGAATCAGTGTTATCATGAATTATAAAAAACTATAATTCATGATAACACTGATTTTCAATCAATAACAGTTCTTTGCTGTTATTAAAACTGGAATATTCTTGTGTAAAACTAAATAATTTGTAATTAATATAAAATCACATTTATGTTTTACTAGAACTTGTATTTGAACTGCTCAAACTTATATTGTGAAGAAATTATTCAACCGTGCCAGTATTTCAAATTTTACAAGAAATATTCGGACATTGTTATATTATAGGAGTAGTCATCTTTTCAGTCTTTTTAAGAGAAACATTGGACTTACTGATCATCTCATTTATAAATGTTATTTTAGTTGTTAAGGAAGATATATTCATATTGTTGGGACAGTTTGGATTGAATATTTTCACATTAGTTACTGATTCTCTGATTGTATACATATAAAGTGTAAAGACTACAAAGTAGCGGGCTTGATTATATGTAATATTTTATCGCGAAATGAATTCCGACATCCAGGATAATAAAAGAGGTCATCTTTGATAATAGTGTTATGGAGTTCGCCTCTGGTAATAAGTTTCAAAGTTGTCGATAATATCGGGAAAACAGAAAAAAAATGAGGCAAATTGTGGATACAGCTTACTACAAAATATAATTTAGAATGGAAACAGTAAAAATGTTTTAAGCAAATTCAAGAAATACTGAAATGTTGGAAATTGATTGGAAAAGAAATAATATAAAATTTATAAAAAAGTAATTATTAACAAATTTAAGAGTTTTATTTCATAAGATAACATAACTATCATAATGGTTCATACAAAGTTAAATAAATTAGTAATGGAATTACAGTATCATCTGACTGCACATATTATAACCGCATATATTACAACAGTCTTATCTGTATTGGCTTTACGGATAACGAACCAGCATTTGATACAACTGAATTTTGAAATATTAAGCAAGGGATAAAACTCTAGGATAGACATTCGTCATACACAGCTGATAGAGAACTTCCTTTATTGTTATGCCAAATCTTCAAATTCTTTAAAAAAAGTGGGGTCTGAGGATACAATGTTAGACCAATAATATGAAATAATGTTAATTATAAGCCCTTAATAAGGAGGATAAGGCCTCAGTAGCCTTGGATGACAATCCACTACTTGTTTTAATTGGAATAGTAAGTTAATGTTTCAAACATACTGAAATGGTAGGCAAACTAAAATTCTAGTACAAGGAAAATCAATCTGACATCTTCATTGTACTGTCAAGATGTATGATAAGTATGTGTACGTGATCTGCAGACTATCTAAACTATATACTTTGCCGTTGTAGTTTGGTCTTGGTTTCAATAAAAATAATAGAATATCTCGTTCATCCAATATTTTGCTATTTTGTATAATGCGTGTTTGTAGGTTATAAAATCTGAAAAATTAAAATTCATATAGCAAAACAATTATAATTATAATTATTGCATACAAAGTTATGTTGAAAATATTATTTGTCCTTAAATGTAAGACAAATTAGCAAGTCAATGTGTCCTATCTTATTGAAAACAGTTTTAAGGCAAGCTCTTAAAAGACAACGTACTCTCGAGTGAAACTGGGACTAAAACTTGTGATCAAGGATCCACGCACACTCAGTAAAACCCTTAAACCTATTTAATAGAAATATTAAGAAACAAAAATTAGGTGTTATTAGGAAGAACTAAAATTCATTAAAAAAAAATTCGTAATTATTTATGGTGGTGTTAACAAAAACTTACAGAATATTAAAACGAAAGTTACTACTACTTGTCTGAAAAATCAATATGATCTACTACATTGACTTGAACTATCAAAGATGGTCTTTAACAGCAGGTAACGTTTCTTCCGTATATAATTACTCAATAGTTTGACCATTTTCGAAGAAGAAAATATGTTCAATAAAAATATATTTCTTTCTGGAATAGACGTAGTTACCTAACTTACCATTACAAATCAGTAAATGCATTGAATTTCTTTGTATTTTAAATACAGTTGTTAAAATATCAATGACATGTTTAATTTAGGGAAAAGTCTTGTAATAAAACCAGGATTTTGCAGGAATGGAATCATGTAATAACTAAATTATTTATTAGATAAAATGCATGAACACAAAACTGTAACTAACCGATTCCCTACCTAAAAATAGTTGAAAGATTCTGCCTTTAAATATATTAAAATATATAGTTATTATTTTTAACATAAAAAAATAAATCCCTTTAAAAATATTAATATTATATTAAATAACAAATCAATATTCAATGCAATATTTAAAACATAATTAATACCTACCCTGTTTAAAAATATTTTTTGATTTGAGACTGAAAAATTTCAATAGTCTTAAAGTAAGAAATAAACGATATAAAAACCTTCATTCAGGCATTTCACAGTTAACGATTTCAGCTCGTAAGCAAAAATGAAATCAACCAACTCAAAAGTTAGTATGAAGGTGTTATAAGAAACATAAGTCCATATTAATAAACCTTCAACCAAATCTTAAGATTCAATATATGTTCATTAAATAAAACACATAGTAAGTAGACTATTTCTGTTTTGTATGAAAACTATAAACACTGCTGTTAATTAAGGATTAATAAGTAATACACACATTTATTAAAAACTTTTTGCAGTGAATGAAGCTGAAATCTAACGTTACACATTGAATTTACAACTTATTTTTACTCTAGTGCTATAATAATCTTACACCAAACAATATTCTGAAATGTCAAAATTCAAATCAAGGTGCGCCACATCAAAGATAGTCATGAGGTCAGGGCTGTCAGATCTAACAATTTGTCTTAAATATTACAATCAGTGCATTAATTCACATTTTTTTGTCATATTATTCAAATTTATACGGTAAAAATTAAAACAATCTTTAAATTGAAAGTATAACATCCATCCATCCATAATACGATTTTTTTCTCCAAGCAATCTGGCGACACTGTTACTGTTATCTGTTTGGCATTGACAGTTTGGACGTAAATGATGTTTTTTTATTACATTTCATTTAATGAATGAGCCAATATTATAAATAAATTTTAGCATTCTGCAATCATTGCTAGCAAACAAAAACAAAAATAAAGAAAATCGGTTGACAGACAGAGGAGGAAATGGTACCTAACCGTTTTGTCTTTGCCTATTTATATATAGATTTCCAAGTTGTAAGCTATTATATAGGGTTTTATAAGTTGGAGGAACCACTTAATTGACAAAAGCTTAAATAATTAAAAAAATGACAATTGTTTATTAAAAGATTTATTATTTGTTCAGGTTTTGAAAGATGACCTCAATTTTTGGTTCCTTAGTATTCATATTTCTTTAGTAAAATATCTAATAAAAAATAATAATAAAAATCTTTTGGCACGCAGAGACTTGATCACCTGTTTTTAGCCCTATTTTCTATTTAAAATAATAACTATTGGTGGTATGACTTTTTTAAAGGAATTTCCTTTGCTCTAAGAATTCTTATAATTTTCGATATCTGCAATAGTTGACGGGTAAAACTTCTTTCTTAACTAAATTGTTTTTAACTTTCGCTTTTTTTTGCGGGAACTGGATATTGTCAATAACTGTCTACATGCAATCATGAACCGAATGACACCTTGATTAATAAATTAATACTTTCAAAGTTGTTATTAGTTTATCATTGCACATTAAGGATATTTATTCATATCATAGCCGCCCTTTGCAACACTTCACGATTCAGACATTACATCGTACGTTAGTAAAGTAACTATAATAGAGTTTCTCCCTCCAACGGCAAGACATGAGGGGTAATATTGTAAAGCGGCAGAAACTAGAGGCGGTAGCTGGTGGCATTAGCTTAAACTCGAGTTCGGGAGTCGGAGAGAGAAACGTGTCTCTTTAAGAGCCTTCTAAATCGTAGTAAAGGTGTCAAGATAGGACCAATTTAGTGGGCAATTGGACGGGAGTAATGCGCCCGTTAAAGGATTGGCTAAGTTTGAGAACGACTTTCCTGACATTAT
Source organism: Octodonta nipae (assembly GCA_034190945.1). Taxonomy (NCBI): domain Eukaryota; kingdom Metazoa; phylum Arthropoda; class Insecta; order Coleoptera; family Chrysomelidae; genus Octodonta; species Octodonta nipae. Next base: position 65,500,455 of record CM067217.1, on the reverse strand, counting down.
ACTGCTAAACGAGCCAAGCGAACGGACAAACGGGATGGACTAGGGACTGGCCGTGGCCATCAGCTTTTCATTTGGCAAAGATACGACGAGATTCTGCCGGTCGTCTCCATCTCCATCTATTGTCGCTACTATTTTAGAGGAAATGACTCGTGCTGGACCAAGAGGGCTAATTAAATCCTATATAACTAACCCGAACGGACCCGATTTAGACATAATTTATTATATCGAGATCGAACTCAACTACCGGCTTGGGCACAAGTGGCGGTCAGGTATAATCTTTGGTTCCAGTTAACAGCAAAACTACTTTCACTACAACTACTCTACATCAACGATTAATATCTCTAGTTAGGTATCCTCTAATTAATTATGCTACTCTTGTCAAAACTTTAATTGAATTTGGCCGTTCTAAAATGAGTTTAATATGTAGTTGGTATAAAAGACGTAACTTTCGTAAAAATATCCTAGTGAATAGTAATGCAATGACACAAGTAGTGTAAAGTTAATTGTTCTGCCATAATTAATCTTAAGATTACATGTTCTCACTCTCATTGTTTTAATAGCAACTTATATTTCTTCAGGTATTTTCTCAAGCTGCACTATAATTTTTAATTCAAATGGAATTGTATTAATAGTAACAATTCGATATTTCTGTCCTTTTTGTAAATTGTTGATTGTATTGCTTTTTATTCCTTTTCTACTGCTATTTTGTTACATTAATATTTTATTTATTCTAGAGTAGAGCTTTCTTTTATATTTGGGAGTAAAAATTGGGCAATAGTTTATCTCGTAATTATCTAACAGAACGTATACGTAGAAGATAAACACAAAAATGTTAAAAACTGGAGTCTCTTAAGGCTCAATAGACGATTTTAGATTCTACATTATTACTTATATTTATAGATGAACACATATTCTAAAAAAAATGTTAACTTCTTCCACATTAACTATGCCAATTGTTTACAGTAGTTTGATTGAATATATTTTAATATTATATAGGTCAAGTATGCAGGATTCCGCTTATATAACAAGTTTTGAAAATGTACTAATTGATCAAAATAACATTTTCAGTATAATGTATAATAGGGAAATCCAGGATATATAGGTATAATCAGTGAATGATATCTTAGATGTGAGAGGTCTTTAGAGGATATATTTATAAAAGTTATAAACGCATGTGGGACATATATCTATCAAAAGTAAATCACGATATTGTACTAGAACTAACATATTTGAGCTCTGCATAAGTGCCTCAGCACGTTACTAAGAGTGTGTCCAACACAATCTTCTATATTGTATTATTGTGGGTGATACTTGATGTAAATCCATGATGAGAAGAACAAAACCGAAAATAGACATCGAGATTTACACTTTATTTTTGACACGTGTTTAGGCATTCAATGCCTTTATCAAGTTTCACAAAATACTTATCCTAACTTATTCTAACTGCACCATTATATTTTTTGCAATCGTCTATGTTTGAACAAAACTATATAATTCTAATTATATTTTAAAATACTGGAGCATAAATTGTTAAAATATATATATATATATATATATATATATATATATATATATATATATATATATTGGTGATAATTGCAACAGACTAATTTACTTACTGCCTGCAACTAAGTAATTTTTTGTTTATTTTTATTCTATGTATCAATAGTGATAATGTGTTCTCCTATATACTGTAATCGAAAATGAAAATACTACAGCTGCCAAACATAGGTGTATCCAGCTAAATTTTTAGCAGGGGATGGGTTCATGTTAAAAAAAGCTTGACCGAAAAAATGATTTTACTCAGCAATTATATTTTATTAATACTTTCTTGTACAGTAGTTCTAAATGACTAAGGATTAGAATTTTTTTCGTCGCTATGACCAGTTAGTAATAACTGTAATTGTAGATGTAGTAAATAATGTTTTACTTTTTTTTGTTATGCGAATAATGTAACGTATATGAAAATAAATTTTAACAATTTTTAAAATGTATTTATTTACCTCTGTCAGGACACCAACATACTTTGTTTCGGTGTCGTAGTATTTGTGAAAATATCACTAGTCCATTGAAAAGTTGGGTTGCAAAAGTCAAAGTAGGCAGTTTTATTTTTCAAATAAGAAAATCTTGTAAAAAGAGGACGAATATATTTAACGCTGTATCGTCACACGGAAAATTGTTAAAACATGTTTTGTTAAAAATGAAATTCCTTCAACTTTAGTGATATAGCTTTTAGTCATAAAAAAAATAACAAAGATATTTATCAATATAAATAAAATTTGGGAACAAATTTTCTTTTGATGGTTATAACTTTTTTCAGGTCATTTTTACAAAAAATGGTGGGAAGGCATTTTAATTAGAGGGGTTTTCAAAGAATAATCTTCACAGTGGTATAAAACTTACACTATTTATTCTCTAGTACTCGGAGGTATTACATTGATATGAATAATTAGGCATAGTTTTCTCTTATCTTTCCACTATTTTTCTAAGAACATTTTAATGTTTGACATTGCAATATTATTAACAAATACCTGACAAGCCAACAAGACTCCGTTCGAGAACAAAAAAAAACATTTGTCTGATTTGTCTACTATTATGATGATTATTAATCGTCCTTAGAAGGCACAGTTGTCTTTTTTTTCAGTTGTGCTACGTATTTTACCTCGTGCAGGCGTATTAAATTGTGAAAATATTTTGAGTTTTGTGGACGCTATTTTGTGTTATGTTAGAGCTACTTTGAATATTGTTATAAGCATGATGACTTTTTCAAGCTTGCATTTGGTGTTATTGCCTCATCAGCGATAGTTATGATTGTAAACAATTTTTAAGTAAAAGTATAAATGTGGATGGGAAAGGAGTGGAAACTCAACTTGATCGAGCAATAGCAAAAAATGATAGATAACTAACAATGTTTACGAAACGTTTCAGAACTTACTGTACATATACCATGTTACCTTTATTATAGCGACAGTGTAATTGTAATGTTGTTAGTCATCTCAGCAGCAGTTTACCATATTTGGTCCAAGAAGATCCATAGACATGCTTTGATTTTGTGAACAATCTGTGTTAAAGTTGTCAGCGCAGCCAATTTGTCATGTACGTAACGACGGTACCAAAAAAAGGATTATGGTCCGCATAAACAAACGTACCCAGCTTAGTTGATATTGGAGAAAATATCATCACGATTGCAGCTGTAAAGCAGTAATAAATAAAAATTTCAAAATTATTCCTTGCAAACCCCTACACCAAAAAGTTCTGATGGCATTTTATTGTTAAATGACCAGAAAAGAGTTACAACGACCAAATAAAAATATGTTTCCTTTTTATGTATTTTGGTTAATAACTTTGTTATTTTTGGTTTTACGAACATTACACTCTTTGTATTAAAAACAATAATTGAGTGTGACTTTTGCACGCTAAGCCTCAAAAATTTAATATTTCAATGGACTAAACATACAAGACAATAACTAATAGAACAAATACCAAGAATTTCGTAGTGGGAAAATCCTTACGGCTTAGGCTATAGGGATGCAATGAAGTTTTCATTGTCAATTATTTATTTAAGGGTTTATTGCTTATCGTTTGTTAAATGTTTCAAAAAAATTTTCATGAAAATACTTTTTGTCACTTTTCATCAAAACAGCATGATTTATTAACAGTATTTAAGATTCTTTTTTTGGAAAATTGACCATTTCCAGACCTGTGTTTATATGATTATTATGTTGCCCCTTTTTATTGGAAATTTACTGCCTATGATGATGTCTCGTATGCTTCTACGATGCTATTTTATATTTTAAGGGGCTAGAATTTGAGTAATCAATAATCGTACATGTAAAACTATAGAATTTATTTTTATTGGGCGTATAATTTCAGCGAGAAAATGAAAAGAGTTATTTATACTTCATATAAAGACTATTATTAAATTAAAAAGTATAGGCAGAATAATTGCAGTTGTAAGTTTGCTATATCTTTAGTTTCTTCTTCACAAGTTTTTATTTTCACATTACAATTTCAAATTAAACCTAATTTGTAGATGCAAATGCTTTACAATTGGTATAAATATGTTTAACCAGTTTTCTTTCAATGGAGTGTATCTATGGTTTGGTACTGGTATTTTTCTCATATCATCTTTAACTTCAGAAAATGTTTTAGTTCGTACTCGCTTCAGTTTTGGTTGTTTATTTTGATTATTACCTGCAATTCCATTATGAGAGTCCACTTCCATTTTATTTTCCCTAGTAGTAATATTTCTTTTATTAGCTTTTCTTGGTTCAAATTATCTATATCTATATTCACTTTTGCCATTTTTTATGATTTGATTCAGAAACTTAAAGCTGGAAAAAGTATTCACTCTTGTGTTCACTTGTACTACTAAAAATTAAATTGGGTCGACTTATTTCTAAAGCATTTGTAAAAAGCTTTTTTCTTCATCATTTCACTTAATGCACCAAGGAATATCAAAAATTACAAATGTTTGTTCCACATATAAATTTATAACAAAAAAATGATCTCAAAATATTTATTTCATAAATGATTTATCTACCCAATCAGCACAAATATTCCTCAAACATTATAGTTATTCAATATCAACGTTTCTTTTATTACTCAATTCAGGCTCGAAGAGACAACCCGACGTTACTGCAGTACCAATAATGTATATGGCTGTAACTTGATCATTAAGCTCTATAGCCAAAATTGTTATTGGAAATTTTTGTTTGGTTTGGCGTGTAATTTTCC